>WTSP01013426.1:8726-43111 GCA_025331215.1 Actenoides lindsayi | reverse complement strand
AAAGAAAAGAAAAGAAAAGAAAAGAAAAGAAAAGAAAAGAAAAGAAAAGAAAAGAAAAGAAAAGAGAAAAGAAAAAAGAAATCACAGCTATTAACAAAAAGCCAGCTCTTTTCCGTGATTTTTATCACGGGCAGACAGCTAACCCACACAACTGGGTGCTGGTGTCTGCCCAACCCAGGGAAGGGCTGATCTGGGCAAGATGCCTACCTATGTTAGCTGTCTAGGGGAGCACAGCAGCCAAGGCAAGATAGCGTGGGCTGCAGCAGGGCCTTGCAAGCAGCAGCCCCCGGAGAGCTCGCGCAGCGGTTGCTAGCAGGTTTCTCAGCCAGTTCCATAGCTCCCCATGCTAGCTGGATGGAGCCGGCCTCAGTACCCAGGGGATGGAGCTGTGGTGTCGGGGCTGCACGTTGGGATTCAGCATTCAATCCTGGACATGCTCAAATCACACCATGGCTGGATGTCTCTGATGCTGTGTGTGTGTGTGTGTGTGTGTGTGTGTTGAGCCCCTCTTTCTGCTCCCCTTGAGCAGGAGGGGTAAGGCTCAGACCCACGTGCTGACTCCAGGAACACAGCGGGTTGTGCTTTGCCTTGCTGCAGGCTGTTCCCTCTCCTCTTGGGACTCAGCATCCCATTTAGTGGCATCTCCTCTTTGTTGCCAGACAAATCTGCCCTTGGCCCCTGCTTGGGCAAGTGGCTCCTGGTTCTTTTGCTAGCACAATGCACGTGTGCACTGTGCAGATCGGGTCGTTGTAGGGCTGTCTCCAAAGCCTGTCTGAGTGCTGTGGGTTGCAATGGGATTAGGATCTTTGACAGGGAAATAAGCTTCCATGACATTATCCAGCAAACCTAGAGCAAATTGCATCCCCTCGCGTTAGACATCTTCTTCTTCAGGCTGAAGGAAACCTCTGAGGGCAAAACCAAATACAGACACAGCGTGGTAATCAACTCTGCAACATGCTGCCCTGGAGAGGGACGTGAAATAACCTAGGAAGACCCCATGTGTAAGCGACCCCCCTCTATGCCCCCAGTACTTGCTGTTTCTGTTCAGCATCGTGGAGATGGGAACTGAGGGTCCATTGACAGCAGCAGCAGATCGACACGATTTGCAGAGCAGGGAAGCGGTTGCGAAAGACAGTTTGGGAAGAATAAAAACGGGGTTGGAAATTTCACTACCAGTATCTGTGACGCAGGGCCCGAGGCTCATGCCAGGCCATTGGGATTTGGCAAGAAGAAGTCCTGCCCGCTCCCTCATGAGAGCAGTGGGGACCTCAGCTGGTTTCGCTCCCAAGGCATGACGCCAGTTGTCTTGAACGATACGTTTTCCACGTGTCTCTGCTCATGTTTGCAGACTTTTGAGAGTTGCCTAATTTCCCCTTCCACTGCCACACTGGAGAGGGTGGACACTAGCATTCTTCCCAGCCTCAGGGTCAGATTGCTCAGCCTTTGAAGATATTTCCTCGGAGTCCTTGATCCTGAATTTCTTGGCCTCTTTGAAGTTTCCCCTTGATGTTAGTGCGTATCTGGGTGACTCAGTTCCCTCCCTCTCCGAGAGAGATCAGATCTTATTTGCAGACTTTGTCTTACATCCCCCTCCTTAGATAACTGCCAGATATGTGGTGTCGGGCCACTGAGTCCAAGGGTTCTGAGTTTCTGGGGCACTCTGCATGTACCAGCATCATCTCATTCCTTCTTGTTGATAGCACGTTTTCCTGGCATGGGGATCTTTGAGGGATCCCTGCTTTCTGGAGGTGAAATCCTACAGTCCACTTTCATAGGTCCCAGAGTTCCCACCAGCCTAAAAACCAGGGCATTTTACCCTAATTTTCTCCCAGTTTTACTGTGTGGGGCAGAAATGAGGTTGAAAGAGATGAAACACCTCCTCCAGGTTCTTAGAGAAGTCCATTTGACCTTTTTTTTTTTTTTTTCTTCTCCTTCAGGAATTTCTCCTTTGCTTACATCCTTTCTGGAGAACTTTTCCAGCTGCCATTGTCTCCTGAGGGCTGCTGTGGTCACCTTCAACAGCAGGAATCAGTTTTGAATGCTTCATACTGCCCAAGGCTTACACAATCCACCCATTGGGCTTCGATGTCCAACCTGCATCCCCGGTGAGCATGAAGCCTTACAGCAGACCTCTCTGCCATGCAGGACCGGATTCAGACACAGAAATAGTGGGGAGGTGCCCTTATCTCACATCCCTTGATTCAGGCCTTTAATCTGGGAAGGAATTTGCTGCAGGTCACAGAAAGCCAGTGGATAAATCCAGGATCCTCGATGTGGCCCAGCCCAGCAGCACTGGCCTCTTGGGCATGTTTTTTCACCATGCACTTCTGGCCAAGGAAGCCAGTCCCTCATCTTCCTCTCCTTACACCCACTGACCTCTGAAACCTGGAACCCTTTGGAAGGAATGAGAATTTAAATGCTGAAAGCCAGAGGGCAGAAACCAGAGCCCGTCCCTAGCTGTGCTGGCACTGCCATAATTAAGTGCCGTGGAGTGAGAAGGATGAGATGGGGAAACCCAAGATAAACAGGCTCATATTAGCGCTGGTATCCTGAGCCAGGGATGATTCCACTCCTCCACGAGAATAAACCCCTGGAGCCAGTGAGCTGGACTGCTTGTAGAGCTACAACAAAGGATTCAAACGTGTTTCCTCTTGGAACAGGATGAAGTGATCCATCCACAACTCCATCCATCGGGCAGGTTCTTGGGCCCCCCTCTCCCCGCCTCCATGCAGAGCAGCTCTGTTTCTCATCCACATCCACCATCCTCTCTGAAAGCAAAGCTTCCTGCTCCAGGCTATTTCTGACCTCCTGAGCTAAGCTGCCAAGCTCCCGAGGATGGGAGGATGGTCAAGGCTGGCTGCTGGGGCAGGGCAGAGGGATGCAGAGCCTGGGATGTTGAAGGGCACGCTCCAGAGGCTGCATCTCTTTTCTCCTTGAAACGAGGCAAGATGCTTCCCTGGTCAGCTGGATACAAGCAGATGATGTTTCACCCACAACGCAAGAGTTAAACAAGAAGTTGTCACTGTTTGGCCCCCATTTTCAGACATTCTGGTGTTTCTGCATGCGGATTTATTCCCTCCTATTCACACGGATGTATAACTAGGCAGCAGCTGTAATGTAATACCAGAGTCCTGTATATAACTCTGAAAACACCACTGGAGCAGGCTTATTATCGTGAGACCAATCTGAGCAGGAAATATTATCATTACCAGGGGGCATTATTTTTTCCAATCACACTTCATATCAGTTGTCATCAAACCCTGTGTTTTATATAGTGTTACAATAGCCACAGTTGCCATGAATTGTCTCTGGATGGACTGTAAGTATTAAAAACAAAATAAGAAGCATATGTTGGAATGTCTGAAACTAGCAGACGAAACTCAAGGCTTTGACAATGTTACGGGTTTTTTGGAAGGAGCCAGATTTTAGCAATAACATTCCACTTTTGTTAGTCTACCCACCAGCATCTAACCTGCCCTATAACATCTCACTCGAGTTTACAATTTCCTTCACCTCCTGTTCCTCTCTAATGTAAACTCTCTGGCTTTTCTCGACCGTGTGGCTTGGAAGAGGAATAGCTGAGGCTCCAGCCTCTCAGGTGCCAAGTGGAAATCTTCCTTCACAGCGGATAGGCAAGAACAAATGTACGACCTAAGGGAAGTGCTTATCCATAGCTCTTTTTTTTTTCCTCTCCTCCTGCTCGAGCTGCAGCAAAATGTCAAAGGCATGATGCACACATTCCTTTGAAGCCATTCCATTGCCTGATGATCCATTTTGCTTACGAAAGGAATGTACGCTCAGTGCTGTGATTTTTGTTGGAGGCCTCAGCAGCAATGTAATAACTGCGAGGAACTCTGCCAGGTTTCCCCCCTTCCTTAACGCATTCCAAAACTTCCATCCAGTGAGCAATAAATAGCAAAAAAATATTAATTACCCAAAGGAAGAATTCTCTCCTGAACAAATATTGGCTTTGTGACGAGAAGGAGCTTGTGAAATGTGTTTTTGCCTACCAAGCCCACTCAGTCTATTTCTGATTCCCGAAGAACATAATGACCTGTGTGCCAGATTTTATTTCGTTTTGTTGGGTTTTTTTTTTTTTTTTTTTTGCATGTCCAGCATGAACTGTAACAAACATACAGGAAGGAAAACACTCTATTGTTGCTCTTGGTCTTTTGGTGGTTTTTGTTCTGTGCTTTAAGCTGTGCTTCACTTCTGGAACTGCACAGAAAAAAAAAAAAAATTCTTCTCTTTTAACCTGTTCATCAATTGTCCCAGCTTTTCCTGAACTCATTCACTGCTTAAAAATGATCAGTAAGCGAGCTTGGGAGAAATCAGTTTTGAGCTATTATATGTCACACGCATACACGCACACAAACACATGCATACTTGTATCTATATTCACAGACACACAAGTAGAGGTCTGGAGCCACATGGGTTAACGTACAAAAGCCTCCAATCTCTGCTCCAAGGCAAAAATGATGGTTTCCATCCCGTGTAAAGTGCTCTGCACAAGGGTCAGCCTTTGTCTGAAGAACTTGGTGTAAATGAAGGTGAATAATTGATGTTTTAGGTCTGGTGGTGAACACTGTCTACCCTCATCCCTGCCACCCACCCTCCAGGAGCTCAGCTCCAAGCTCTGCTGCTGGAGATACTTCAAACAGCAGCTGTGGTGAGCATGACAATGGATGAACTGGGACAGATTAGCCTAGTACCCAGGAGGAACCATGAGCAGATGCCATGGGAGGGATATAGGAATTGGGACAGGAGTTGATATTTCTTCCCAAGATCTCCCCCAGACTCAGTCTTTCACAGCTGAGAGACTTCCTGAGCTGGATGTGGGTTTTCTCTGTTCAATAACACTTTTCCATCAACTTGTCCAAACTCCTCTTGAACCTGCAATCTGAGAAATTTCCTGCAGACCAGGAGGGAAAGAGGGGAATTGGAAAAAAGGAAAGTTTCTTCTCCCACTTTTTGTCTGCTAGATGCAACCTCCTTCCTCCAAACCGAGGGAGCTCTCAGTGCTCAGGGGGAAGGGCAGCAGGGTACAAGGCATCAGCAAAACCAGCACACAGCCCATGTCCCCTGCAAGCATTATTGTGGCTTTTTGATACTTAAAGGGAGCTTCTAAGAAAGGTGGGGACAGACTTTTTAATAGGGCCTGTAGCAATAGGACAGGGGGTAATGATTTTAAACTAAAAGGCTGGATGAAAGGAAAAGAAAAATTGACAATGAAGGTGGTGAAACACTGGCACAGATTGCCCAGAGAGGTGGTAGGTAGGCTCTGAGCAACCTGCTCTAGTTGCAGATGTGTCTGCTCTCTGCAGCGGGGTTGGACTAGATGACTGTAGAGGTCCCTTCCAACACAAACTATTCTATGAGCTTCCATTCGTAATGTACTCAAATCATTCAGTCTTACAGGATCTGAAAAACCATCTCAGTATTTACTCCTTGCCTGGCTTGTTTTGGGGCTATTCTTTTGGAAAAAAAAACCCAAACAAACAGACAAGAACACAACATTAAATGCAGTGGGAGCAGAGAGAGGCACTTGGAAGAGACAAGGAGGGAGTCCAGGCCTGTGCAGCCCCAGGGTATGGCAACCACAGTCCCAGGACATGGCAAGCCAGCCCTCTCCTGCAGAAGAGTGAGGCAGTGACATTTTTAGTCTAAGAAAACGATGGCAACCTTCCTGACAGCAAAGCCTTGCTCAAAACACTCAGAGGAGACCACCCAGAAAGGATGTGCCTGGAGATCCCCATGAGCAAAACTCTTACATCCTAAACTATCCCTCATCTAAGTTGCCCAAGGCAGGACTAGATCCATTCATAGGTTGTGCCCTTCCCTGCTGCTGGGAGCCCGTTAGATTGTAAGGACAGTCAGCAGTTAGGAGCAGTTACATAGAATTATTTATCCACATAGAGATCTTTTCATGAACTGAATAGTAAATCTTTTCATTCAACAATTTTTAGACAAGAGCTATTTGTTAATATGACATTTTTCAGCTGTATCAGTGCAAACATCCATCCGTTCCGTTTTTCACACACAGAAAACTTCTTTCTTGTTGTTTCCATAAAAGAGGGGGAGGATGAATGAAAACTGGATGCATTTTTGTTGTTGTTGTTGTTTGGGGGCGCGTTTTGCTGAAAAAAGAAAAGGTCAAAATAAGATATTGATGTGAGTCTTTAGGGAAAGGCCATTTTTAACCATCCAAAATCTCTTGACTCAGCAAACGCTGCCCATCTCTAGTGTCATGCTTTGCTAATCAGATTTCAGGAGATATTCAGCACAGTAGATCACACTGCCATGTCTGATCAGCTACACTAAATGTTGTGGTTACACCATGCAGCAATATCACAACAGGAAAATATGGTCTTCACGGGCAGCTCTTGTAGGACCTTGAACGGTGCTGCAGGTTTTCTGCACATCCCTAAAACCAGTTCAGTTCCTATGAGGAGACAGGGAGAGACTGGGAATAAGGTTGCAATGGTCAGCAGCATCCCTTGGGATGCTTTAGGGCAGAGATCCATCTGGCTCCTCACCTTCTCCATGGTGGTGACTGTCTAACATGGGCAGGACACAGTCCTCTCTGCTTGTCATGTTTATTCTGCCCCCATGATGTGAAGATACAATTTCTGATTGTTGCCTTTTACCCTTTCAACAGGATTCCTTTCCCCTTTGCCAGCGGATGTGGGAGTGGATTACAAAGCAACTCAGCTGGAAAAACTGCCAAGAAATTAAAAATAAAGATCTAGTAAATTGTTTTCTGCCTCAAAACCCAAATTCTGGAATCCCACCTGGGGGATTATGTGCCATTATCTCCAACCACTGGGTATTCATATTTTCCCCTGGTGTTTCCCTGACCATCACTTGAGTCTTAGCAGAAGATAAATTTCTTTTACTTTGATTCTGTTCTTGGGACTTCTGTGGTGTTCCCATGTAAAACTTCAGTTGAAATGGACCCCTTGAAATTTACTGCACATGGAGAAATAAACCAATTTGACAAACAACCCTCATTACACCGAAGTAAGAATAGACTTGATTTCTATCATGCGAAATCAGGTCTGGTGTTGGTATTTGAATTGCAAGCAGGAGGTTTCATGGGAAAGCCTGCTTGTTTGCAGCAGGTAGGATGTCTTTGAATATTTTGGGTGTGACTGATCTGACAAGAGAAGACACCTAAATTGCCCATCTGAGCAAGTCTCCCCAGTCTTCCTTTGCAGTCGATGGAGATCTCATCCAGGGAGACCAGGACTCATCTCCAACACAAGCATGTCACTAAACCTGGCCTGATGCCCCATACTCTCAAGTCCTGACCATGGCAGAGTTGCAGGTGGTTAGCAGAGGTGTTGGGTTGTAAAACATGAGGAGGTGAATGTGGTTTTTTATTAGTTTTTGGAGCAAATTCTGGTGTTACGGTGTGCTGGAGGACATGTTATCAGCAGAAATGATAAACCTAGACCTTGTGCCTCTGCGAGAAGAAACCTCTTGGTTCTGTGTCAAGTTTAACCTCAGCACAGATCTGTGTTCAGTGTGAACTCTCTAATTTGATGTAAAGTCTTCATGAACACATGGTGCTTTATCATGATGCCACCACTCAAGAGGTCACAGCCTTAACTAGCTCAGGCTGAATGCAAGGCCTCACCTCTGCAAGGACAACTTGGCCAAAATCTCACTATTCTCAGTCAAACCTTGAGTTGGCAGTCGGTTGTCTTCAGGATAAGATATCCCCCTGCCTGGACCTGGTGGCCAGTGGGGTGGGTGATTGGAGGTGGTCAGGCAGTGGTGCCATGCAATCACCCCTGTGTGCCCGTATCCCTGCTCACCTTGGGGACTGGCGGAAGGACAGACCTCCCAAAATATCCACCAAAGGATTAATTCCTCTGCTGCCCAAGCAGCAAAGGGAGAAACATCCTGTCTTGCCAGCAGAAAGAAGTCTCTTCTTGGACAAGCGATTCCTGTGAATGCTTTGGGGCAGGTGGGAGTTGCAAGGAGGAGTAAGTTTAGTTTGGCTGAAAGATAAATCACCATTTTCCAACCAACACCCAGAGCTGTCGATACCCTGACCACACCTGGGTATTTCTGACAAAAGGTCCACTTTGCACCCATGTGCTGCTTTGAAACCTACCAAAATGTGGGCAATTTTTCCACCTTCCACTCTTCTGTACTTGATCTACACAGAGACTTAAGACATGGTACGTAATTTCTCCTGGTAAGGCAGAGGCAGGCTGTCTTCTCCCTGTGCCTTGCATCCTCCAATACAACGTGCTGCCAGTTATAAATGAACCTGAAATTCATGTAGCATCAGACTTGCCAAAACTCAATCTTGACCCAGCCTCGCATTCTGAATAGATTAGTGCTTATTTCTGGGTGGGTTGTTTTTTGTTTTGTTTTTGTTTTTAATAAATAAACAAAAACAAAAACAAAAAACAACAAACCAAAACCTAACCCATTGAAAAATGTTAAAGGGAAATTGCAAATTTTATGCTTGTCTGAACAGGAGTCACTCTGGGAAACACACTACAGACATATCAATTTCTGAGAGATGTCCCCCCACATCTCATCCTGTGTATGCTCAGATGAGGAATCCTCTGTTTTGGCTTATTCCCATCTAATACGCACACTCCATATCAGAGATGCACCAGTTAAGGTGAAGGAAATTAAGGTGACCTCTACTAGTTCAGGTCTTTATGCAATTTGAGATGGTCATTAGTCACATATTTTGGCATGCTGCGAATTAAAGGGAGACTCAGACTTCCAGAGTACCTCAGATCTTTTGTTTTATCTTTTGTTCTCCTTCGTACGACTGAACACCCAGGAAGGTTGTTTTATTCATCTGACTCTTAAAACGGATTACTTTATACAATTTAAAACAAAACTGTATGTATTCCCCGGCTCTTTAGGGTAATAATGTGTGAAAAGTCCTTCCAGACTCAATGGGAAAAATGTTTCTCAGCTATTAATCCAGCCATTGATTTAGGAATTTTGCTCAGGGAAAGAACTTGGCCCTCATGCAGGGAAAGGACCATAAATCTGCAAGAGGAAGAACTTCTGGGGCTCTGTAACTCATCCTCTTCCTGCCGGTGCAAACAGAGAGAATTTTGCAGACCAGATGCAAGAGTCAGCACCACAAGAGCGGCAGGGAAATCCCTGCTCCCCTCTTGGCATGGAGGAAAAACAATCTGAACGTGTTTGGCTGGAACCAAGGAGGAAAAGCCAAAAAACAAGGTGGGCTCTGCAGTTTGTGCTGGCACACGCTCGCTGACAGACAACAGAAGATGTTGCTGTTGGGACACCCACACTTGTTCCCACGCATGGGTCGAAATGCTGCGCAATGAGATGCCATCAAACTTCCCTTTGCAATACACTTGGACCCACACCACCTCCCTAACCCCCATGGCAAGGCTTCACAGACCACCTCCTCCTCCAGCATCACCTCATCCCACCCTGGCCTGTGCTTTCTTCAAGGCTGAGCTGCCCCTGGGGACAAAAACCTCAACAGGAAGGAAAAACTTGGTAACTGCAAAGGGGAGTGAGCAGCCAGGGGCTGGGAGCAGCGCTGATTTTGTGCCTATGTAGCTAAAAAGGGCTGTGTCCATCTGATTTGAATAAGTTATCTCACTGTTAAACACGTCTTCCTGTTAGGGAAAACATTGCTCAAGACTGAAAGGGCTAGTAATTGCTTTTTTGAAGCTGACTTTTTGTGTGGGCCTACCCTTTTTTTTTTTTTTTGCCTCTATTCTAAATTGCACAACTCCCACTGACTTACTAGAAATATTAAGAACTAATGACTCAATTCCTAAGAATAATTTCGGGTCTCTCTATTTATAGGTACTAGCCCTAAGCTCAAAAGCATTGGCAACACCCAATCCTCTATTTTTCCATAATTTTTTAATATCACACCAGAATAGCCTGGAAATCAACACTTTCCACTGTTCCTTGTATCTGGATATCTGCCCTTTCCAACCCAGATAGCTCTCAGCACTTGATTTCTCAGGAAGGGACATGAACCGCCAACTATTTTCAGGCAGTGTCTGGAAGCTCAGTTTAAAATAGAAGTAGAGATGCTGGTGGACAGATGCAAACTCATCCTTCCGTGGTGGATCAGAGATATTAGAGTGCACTTCTGAGCAGCAGCTGGTGGGCTGGACGTGTCGCTGTAGGAAATGGTGTGTTGTGGGGTTGAGGATGGAAGGGAAGGGGATGGAGAGGTAGAGGATGAGGAAGGAAAAGATGGAAAGACAAGACATGGAGAGGTAGGTGTTGGAAAGGCAGGTCATGGAGAGGCAGCCTTCAAGTTATTTCAATTTATGGCAACCAAAGGACCTTCGAACTTCCCCAGACCTGAATGATCAGATCCACCCCGATCAGTTTTGACTGCATTTTTCAAAGGTGACCAATGATCTTTAGAGGACAAATATTAGACAGGCATCAAAAAATTGAGGCTGGAAAGTCATTCTTGGGCATTTAGACCAAAGAAATCAGCAGCGTGTATCTGTAACCAAACAATGAAAATAAACAACTACACAATTTAAAAGCTCTGCAGAAAGCAGAGCTATCTATTTGTTACAGGAATCTCCCATGTTATTTAGTGTCCCCTTTTAGGACTGTAGCATACCTGTCGCTTTAGGCCAAAAAACCTGCTTGCTCATATTTATTATTTAGAGGGATGATCCCATCGCCAGGGTGTTAGTGGAAGGACAGGCTGTATTTGCTCCTCCATGGTGCTCAGCGTGGCCTTTCCACACCCACAGCCATCGCCCGCACCCCGATGTAAGGTTACAAAGCACGTTGATGCAGCGGTGGCCTCAATGACTTCAGTGCCAAGCCACGTTTGTCTTTTCCTTGGAAATCCTCTGCTGAACATCCTTTTGCCCTTCCTCTGTCCTGCCATGGGCCCAGCAGTGAGAGGCAGGATGCTGGTGAGGCCAGCTTGTGACTCATCCTCTGGGAAACTGAGCTGGTGTGGTTTGTTGATGAAAGATCTCATGACTAAGGGCTTTTTTTTTTCTCCTTTTTTCTTTTCTCCTTTAATTTTTTCAAAGGCAATGGGGCCACGCAGGACAGCGGCACATAAATGAAGGTCACATCAGGTTTAGAGGGAAGAGGGGCATTGCAGGAGTCCCAGTGCTTGCCCCTTGCTCAGAAGCCCCAGAGCTTTATGGTGTGCTTAGGGAATGTTGCCTTCACAGGTTATAAAAGCTCATTTTTGGGCAAAGGGAAATGATATCAAATAAAACGCCTCTCCTGACAGCTCACTGGCAGCAATTGTTTCTCAGAAGGCGCTGCCTGTCCTGAAACAGTGGTTTTGAATGACATTTTTTCAATCAAATGTTCGACTGTTGCAGGATATTACAAGCAAGCTGGGATATGCACGGAGCAAAGCAGGTTTGAAACAGCAGCATTTCCCTTTGCAAAATCAATGGTGTGTCTTTCCTCAGAGGGTTTTCATTTTTGCCTTTTTTTTTTTTTTTTTCCTCTCCTACCAGTTCTGCTTAATTAGTGGTTCAGAGAGCAAAACCAGCCCATCTCTGATTTTCAGGAGAGATGAAATAAGCCTTTCAGTAGCAGCACCTCCCTGCCACATCAGGTGCTGTAAACCTGTTGCTATTAGGAATTATTAGTCATTAGTCTAGTCGTTAGTCATTAGCTTTGCCAACAGCACTGACACATGTGCCTGGATAGGTTACTCTTTTCACTGCAAATCTTTTTCTCAGCACCCTCTCTGAGCATCCTCCTGCGATCAGCCAGTCAACACACTCCAGAGACTGCTTGATAACCTCTCCTGGTCAAGGTAACACGAGTTAGCACTGACCTAATACTTACACAAGCTCATTTTGGCATCACCAGTGTAAGGAGGTAGGCCAACAGCCCTAGGATGAGGAGGAAAGTGGCCTCCAAGAGGGGTTACACTGGCTGTCAGGGGAAAGACTGGTGGGACCTTGCATCTTCTGGCAGCATGGAGGGTCTCAGAGGAGATGTGAGCCCACAGCCCTGTCCACTGTGAGCTGGGGACTTGCCAAAGAGCCTTCCTGGTGGCATCTTCCAGGGGAAGGCATAAATAAAGCAAGAGGCCAAGAAAAAGTCAACCCAGTTTTCTACCAGGTGAAAGGCTGGAGTAAATATTTCACCTACACACATCATGCCCAATGACAGGGTTAAAAATAAAAGAGGAAGAGTCAGGGCTGCTAACACAACACTCTGACAGGACAGCGTTGGTTAGCAGGTCTGGGGAGGAAGAGTGTGGCAGTGTCCCCCAGACAACTACTCAGCTTCTGCAGGAAAGGTCACCCCACTGGTGGAGCTGGCATAGAGATGGTTAAGGTTCATGCAGGTGTTTCCCTGTAACAGGCACTGTCAGGTACCTTTGCAGCCTTGATGACCATCTGGTTACTATAAAGAATGGTTTACGGGATCTCATCCTGGGTTTTGACTACTAAAACATAAGTATTGAGAGCCTGTAAGTTATGGCTTCATAAAAATAACAGCTTAATAATGAGAATGACTTTCTCCTTCCAGACCATGGCAAATTCAGATGTGTTTTCCCCCCTCCATTAAGGATTGTAAAAGGAGACAAAAGAGACCCAGGCATCTTGGGGGGAAAAAAACAACCCCCAGACCTCTCAGATCTCTGTCTTACAGCAGTGTCTAAGCACTGCTTGAAGATGTTCGCAAGGCAGGAATCCTGGTCTCCATTTCGAAGAAAGGGAAACTGAGGCACTGGGCTGTGAAACAGCTTGAACGGCATCATCCAGACCAGTCAGTGGTCAGAGCAGGAACGGCATCCTCAGCTACACTCACTCCAGCCTGCACTGCTGTAATTAAAGATACCAGCACAGCTACCCAAGAGTTGACCCCTTTATCACAGCTATATTTAGGCTATGTCTTGGTCTTTCAAAGTCCTTTTGTGTTTCCAGAAAGCAATAATCTCCTTCAGACCCAATTTTTCAGTGTTTTATAGAGTAGCAGGGCAGTGTGCAAATATACGACTTTCTCATTTCAAGAAGGAGCTGCTGGATCTGGCCCAAGAATTTTTCTTTTTCACAAAGGTAAGGATGGGGGAGGGCCTTCTGCTGGACATTTCTTTAGAACACTGGGATCTTGGATATGTGAAATCAATGGGTTTGAGATTTTTCTTGGGCATTCCTCTCAAAGACATGCTCTGAATATGTTCTTGCAAAAAAATCCAACTTTTCACACAAGTGTTTGAATGAAAGATTGCAATTCAGAGAGCTGAATTTTGGTGGGGAATCAGAAGAGTACGCAGAACTTCCCGGTTAAAATTAAGCTCCATATCCCTGCCCCCTTTAGTCCTGTGCCACCATCACCGCAGGAGAGCTGCACACAGCCTGTAAGCTCTTTAAATTGAGCTTTTAAAGACAATGACAATTACTGTGGGGGGAAATCAGTAGATACCAGCTTTCTTAAACATCAGGAAAGAGTTGACAGTATTATGGAGATCAGCATTGTGCGTGAAATGCTCTGCAACTTTGCAGGCAAAGACCAAGACACGCATAGGACAGAGCACACGTGCTATGCAGGAGGAAGGATGAACATGTTTAATATGTTGGCCCGTGTCTTGGAAGACTCGGTTTTGGTTTTGACTGCTACGGATAACCTGCACAACCTGCAGAAAGCCAAACAGTCCCTCAGTTGCAGTAAAATGGAGCTGCTAGGAGGGTAACTATTTGTGAGGCAGTGGGGCTGTGGGGTATGCTGGTAAGACACAGTAAATTGGGAGGGAGTCAGCTGCCCTAATTTTAAGGTCCTGTAGCACAAATGTTTCCATCTGAGTCAGCCAGACAATAATCTCATCTGAAAACAGGGGGCTGGGTCAGGTGAATCATCCTCTGGAGGTACCGGTTTCTACAAAGCGATGGGACAGACACAAAAGTCCAAGATTGAGCCTTGGAGAAGGAGGACCAGCCAACCTCTCCTACACAGGGATGGCCAGGACTGCAGCTTCCTGTGGAGTAGAGGACACCCAGGCATCTAGTCCTCCCTAGACCCTCTCTTTGCAAACTAATTAGCAAAGAGCAGAGCCATCATGAAAAGACACCCGACCAAGACCCAGGGCAGGCTGGGGACGCAAGCCTGATAGCATTTAATAAGCTGCTTAGATAGCACAAAGATTAGCCCCCTGTGGGGGGGATTCTGAGGTCCTGGAGACAGCGAGGGCATCGCAGCTCCCATCGTTTGTCTGCCAGGGAAAACTCCCTCTTTTTTTTTTCTTGTTAGAGACAAGCCAGTTTATGATGTCTTGAGATAGGCTGGGGGAGCTTGGAGCTGGCCAGGATGCTGGAGACCATTGGCTACACGTCTGGGAGGAGGCAGGGGTGGGATTATCTTTCTTATGCCTCCAATTTGACCTCTTTGCCAGCAGATTGTTCTGATTTTCCACATGGAGGAATCTAGGGACCCTCTCGAAAGTTCAAACTCCCGTCATCCTCCCCACTGGCAGCAGCAGAGCTCTGGGCTTCTGCAGAGCCCTGTCTCACAGGGAGCTGGACTGAGGAGCAGCCGTCACAAACTCAGCTTGCACAAATTTGGGCATTGCATGTTGCTTTTATATTGGACAGTGTGGGGTTTTGCTAGTCAAAAATTTCCGTGGAAAACTAGGAATTTGTGTTTGCATTTTCAGCTGGTTTTAACACCTCGGCAAAAGACTGGGGGGAAATGCTGAGATGATTTTAAGTCAAATGATTTCCATTTTTCTTATCGCAACAGAATTTTATTTCAAAATTTGTGTGCAGTTAACAACTAAAAAGCTTACAAGTAAAAAACCCAAGAAACAGGGTTTTTTCTTTCTGATTTTTGTCAGAAAATCAAAACATTTACATCTATAGGCGACCTGAATTCTTAATTTTTTTTTTTAACTTCCTTGGCTCAGCCAGAAAACCTGAAAGATCAGCTCTTTGCACAGCTCCATCTGACAACCTCGTTGACTTCCTACATGCTGGTGCAAGAATCTGGACTTGGATTAACCAGGTCTGGTCCAGCAAAGCAACGCAATTCAATGCAGTAAAACACACGGGAATATCAAGTACTCTCCTTCTGCCCTTTCCAGCTCAAGGAAGCAGTGAGGCATCTAAAACCAGAATTTCCCAGTCTGTGGCTGGAGCACAGAGGTTCTACAATCACATATCTTAATAACAGGTCTTACCCAGCACAGGAGTACTCTATGGCATGCACGTTATTTCTCCATCTGCCCTGGCTGCAAACATTTATTATTCTCTGTGACACATGCTGTAAAACTGCACTGAGGTAACTATGTCTAGTTAGTAATTTCCATTCAGATGAGCTGAAGGAATTAATGAATTTGGAAGATCTCAGATCTTTGGAGATAGGGACAGGCGATGGCACGCTTTAAAATAATCACTCTCAACTGTGCACAAGCTTGAAACCACCCTACTAATCATAGGCAATCTAAGTGCTTATCAGGGCAGAGGGAGAGCTCAAGCACCATTCAAACTCTCTAATAATGGTAAATGATTCCACAAATGCACGTGTTCAGGACTCGGACCGCTTCCAAAGCTAAGTGCTTATGAAAACCTGAAGTGCTCCACTGGTTTTAAATCACTGTGCAGGGCTGACTGATTCAAACTACCAGAGCACTTCTCTTTTTCTTGCATTTTCTTCTCCCTCTCCCCCCCTTTCCTTTTTTCCTTTTTATTTTATATTTTTTTCATGAACACTTCTATTTGGAAGCAAGTCAAACACTTGAGTGTAGTGGTTCAAGACCATATTGAACCGATTGAGAAATATGTTGGGAAAAAAAAAAAAGAAACAGTAAATTATGGTTTAAAACCCTTTTGTTTCAGAGCGTTTAAGAAGCGAAGATTGCTGCTGGAGCTGGGATGTATTAGCAAGGGCTGGAAGACAGCGCTGGGTTGCAGGCATGGACGCTTATCTGTTTGATCACATACCTACTGCAGGACAGATCTGCCCCTGTGCTGCTCCCTACCCTGTACCTTTGATGTGCTGACTTTTTTTTTTTTCCCCCTCTGCTTCTTAGCGGCCTTTTTGCCGCAACTGGAAAAATTCCTCGGCTTGTAGGTGCAGTGCTAAAAGTGGCCTGAAATTTCAGCGTCGTACATGGAAAGGGGAAAAGATTGCAGCCCCCACCCAGGCTTTTGAAATAAGCAGAACTGCAGTCTTGGCAGTCGCCAAGACCCGACAGCGTCACAACCTGAAAGTGAAACTTTCTGGTGAATTCATACCTCTCGAAAGATGGGATGAAAACTGAAGCAGTCAGCATAAATAATGGAAAAGTGAATTAGGCTTTAAAAATTCTGTCCTGTTTAATAATTCAGAATGATTATAAAATGCTGAAAGGAACTTTTTTTTTTTTTTTTTTTTTTAAATTACTTCTACCCTGGCAAACTCCCATTAGTGCACACACATCTCCATCAAAAATCATCAGCTAACGAGAGCTGCATTAGTGTGAGACAAGCGGCAAAGTACAGCCCTTTGTGTGTTTGACCTGTGCAGCCTTCCCACACCTATGGCCACACCGGGAAGGGAGGAGATGCCACAGCCCCTGGGACCTGCTCCTGGCCACAGCCACGTTCTGGCTTGAATAAAACATTCAAAATAAAACTCCCTTGGAGCCAGTAAATCGAAGCTGCTTGTCACCACTGCTGGGAAATGAGTGCAGTGGGAAGGAAACCGAGCTTATGGTCGCAGACATGAGCTGAGGTTTCCCTCTCATGTAATGTGGCAAGGTTGAGGGACTGATACAGCCACAGCAAGTGGGGGAAACGAGGACATGGGAGCATGCCAGGGTGAGGGCTGAAGACAATATTGGCAGAGCCTGAACAATGAGCCCTGCCTTCCTAAAATGATAGCAATCCTTGTTTAGTGATGCGGGCTGTGCACACTACTCACACCCTCCCTTAGGATGCTAAAGGTGGAGAGAGGTGGCAGCTGCTGCTGGCATTGACTTGCCAGTGAAGGCTGAAACACAGGCACACCATCAGCATTCCCATCACTGAGAGCCACGTCTTCCTTCTACTGGAGCAAGAATCTTTGACAGTGAGAGTGAGGAAGTATTGCCCAGGTGATGCTTTCCATGAAGCATGCAACTAAATGGCAGGTGGGTGAGGAGAAAAGCTCTGGAGATGTCAGAAAAGGAGGAGAGCAGATGGCAGAAGAAGAGTGGTAGGCATCTCGATTGATAGCTAAATTGCCTAGGTACTTGAGAGTCCAACTGAGTCAGAAGCACTGGCATGGCTAGAAGCAATGAGGCTGAGGCATGGACCGGGCCACTGAAGTAGCTGAGCAGTGAACAGCTTGGGAGCAGCAGGAGAAAATGCACAAAGGGCTCTTTTGTAGCTGGGAGGTGAGCATGGCTCCACTTGGGAGACTCAAACCTGTGGTCACAGGAGCCAGGCTGTGCTCTGAGGTTGCAGCCAGACTCATTTAGGATTTTGCAAGGCCATAATTTACAAGCAAATATAAATACTGGCCACCCACAGAATATACCCGACTCCTGTAGCATACTAGCAAAGCTGGTAGGTGGGGGAACATGGGCACCCCTCAGCCACTACCTTCACCATGCTATCTGGCTTGCTGTTGCCAAGCCCACGATGGTCATCTGCCTTGTGGTTGCCTAGAAGAAAGTTAATTATATTTTCTTTTGTAGAGACACAACGGCAGCTGAAGATGCCAGCCAAGCCTACAGGAGAAAATGAGGCTCAAATTCCATTGCCAGAACTGAAAGAGAAGTTGTTTTGGGCTAGCCATGCTTCAACCCCACCACACCGGCAAGGATGAGGCCTTCTAAGTGTTTAGGAACTGCTGCTGTTGTTATGCTCAAAACGTTTTGCCATGGTAGCTCAGTGTGAGGGAAGCTCTGCTCTGTCAGAGGATGCATGGTGGGGCAGTCTGCTCCAAACCCTGCCTGGACTTGCTGGAGGACAGGAGGAAACATCTCTTTAATTGATTTCCCGGTTCCCACATCCATCAAGTGAGCACAGCCATTCCCATTTCCTTTGCAAAATGCCTCCAGCGGGAAAAAAATAGTGTAAGAACAAAGTGCAAGGAACACGGAGTTTTCTTTGGCCCTGTTAAAACTACTGTGAGAAAATGCAGCTGTGCAGGAGCATTTAGCAAATCATTTTCTTTGCACAACCTCACCTTTTTGTACCAGCCAATATTCATTAGCCACCCTCAGCCAATTGCAACTCAGAGACATCCTCGCTACCACCACTGACATGTTAGTATGGTCCTGAGCCCAAACCAAGCATCTTTCCTCTGGGTGAAGGCTCCTGGAGGTACAGGGACAATGCCACAGTCCTGCAGCGAGGCCATTCTGGGGTCCAGCTTGGCTCCCCCACACTCTGCCATCCCATGCTGTGCTGATGTAACCCTGCAGCTTTGCATTTTGCTCCATCGGTGAACTCCCAGAGATCAGACCTTCCCTCCCCTGTGATTTTCAGGACACCAAACATATCCCAGCAGACACTCAAGGGTCCTGATTTCGCGTAGGTCTGGAGGAAGCTGTGTTGTCCTCACACAAAAGGAACACCAGGGCAGAGATTAAACCCTCTCAAAAGACAGGAGTTTTCCAAGCTGCACGCATTGTGAGAAGAGAAAGCTCCTTTGTTTTGGATAGCAGCTGTAATCTCCACATCAAGCACATGTTGGAATTTGTAAGTGGCCATTTAGCCATATTCTGACAGCAGAGCGAGCAACCTCGGGGCGGCAGCCAGGCCTATTTATAGAGAGGAGGTTTGAGGTAATATCCTTACCTTGGATGCACTGCCTCCACTTAAGAGCCCAGCTTATGAGAGAAAGTGATGCCAGACAGGCAGACAGCAAGGAAGGAAAAGAGTCACAGCTCACTCTGCCTGGCTTGCTTTGAATCAGAGCAAATTAAATTTTACAACAACAATAGAAATGTCTGAAAACTCAGTTTCTTCCCAACTCTATCAGGGAAAAAAAAAAAAGCAATGGCAGAAGATAAACATCTGTAGAGGTTCCCCGGGCCAAACCTGCATAAGCAGATCAAGTTAATGTATCACTGTTGTCGCAGTACAAGAGTGTTGGGAAACCATGACCTATTTGGGAGGTCAGAGCTTAGCCCACAGAGTTTGCCGACCTTTTTGTTGACGCTACCAGCCACACTCAATGGCTTAGGAGAACTGGATGGAACACTTCCAATGGCTTGGAACACTCTTTAGGTGTTAATCATGAATTGAAGCTGTCCCCCTGTGTTGCGTCAAATATTGATGCTTTAAGTCTGCTAAGGGCAAGGTGTTTGGTAAAACTCAAGCAGTGTCAGCTTTGGTGTCCTATGTAGATGGGCTGGGATCCAAGTTCAGCTGAAATCAGAGGAGTTAGGAGCTGGTCTGGGACACCTGAGAAATGTGGATTTTTTCCAAAATAAACAGGAGTCAGGAACCCATGGAAAGCATGAGAAGGGGAGAGGACACCAAGGTGGTGGTGAGATCCTTTCAGTTAGCAGAGGTCTTTGAAGGGCTGTACTCAGAATAACAGGGTGTCTTGGTCATGACCTTGAGATATGATAGTCCAAGGGTAAACTGTGGTTTGGAACAAGGCACGATAGGATAAGATTCAGATCACAGACAAAAAAAAAAATATCTAAAATTAGCCATTTCATTTAAATTTATTGTCTACATTACAGGTTAAGTCAACTATGAGTCCTGAGCTGCCATTGCTGCCTCGAGAGGGATCACACTGTCCAAACATAGGTGGTTACCTTCAGGTATGTTGAAAAGATAAGCTTCAAGAGGTGGGTTGAATAGCCCCAGGTGGGTCCCTTCACCAAAAAATGCTTTCCTCTTGCTATAATGAAGAAGGAATAAGTATGACTGCTCCTGGAGGACCCCAGCCGAGATGTAACAGCCCTCAGAGTGGTTTTAAGAGCAGCTGAAGGTTAGGGTTCAGAGAAGGGCTTTCCATTGCCTTGGCTCAGCCACGATTCTCAGAAAGGAGCTCATACTGGTTCTGTGTTTTGGCTAGTACAGCTGGCTTCATGACATGACCTGTGTACCCAAATCTGCCTAGGATCAATGACCACAAGGCACATCTCAGGCACCATATGGACACAGAGGAGATGCTCAAGCACACAATCAAAGAGATGCACACAACCTAAAAGACCCACACAGGCCACCCCAGAGCTGATTCTTTCGAAGGAAGGATGTTCCCTTACACCAGCTGTTGATTTTGGTTCACCACTCAGATGTGAGATACCATGCCAATGCACTCCGAACCTTTAGGTCCTATGTGGTCTTCTTCTGAAGCTCCTCCTCCATGGAGGTACAGTGCTGTCTGAGTTAGGGGATGAGTGTTATATTTGTCAAGTAAGAAAAAGAATATTTCTAGGAATCTCCCTCCCATCATCGAAGCTCTAAGAAGCTTCCTTTAGTTCCCACCAGCCCATGGGAGTGGGGGAAATAGCCCTCTGAGATAACTCTGAGCCCTTTTCCTCTTCTCCAAGTTAAAGTTGCTACTGTTGTTGCTGCCAGGACAGCTGAAAAAATCCTGATGTGAGAGGGAAGGAGAAGCTGGCAGGTATCCAGCATCAGCTTCTGCTGTGAGGGGAGAGACCTGCTTTCCAACAGATGCTTGGCTTTTACAGCTCCCAGAGCCCAGCTCCCTTATCTTCCTAAGACATCTCTGGCTACTCCTTCTCTGACTGAATTAAACAGAAGCAGGGATTGCACTGGGGATATGTACCTTTTCTAATATGCACACAAAACTCAGCAGATTGAGAAGAAAACCCATATGTAGGTACAGATACACGTGTGTATATTACATGCACATTGAGCTGCTTAAAATGGCCAGTTTCTTAGGGCTGATATCAGTTACAAGCCAAAAAAAAAAAAAGTGAAAGAAAGAATTTAAGGAAAAATGTGACAGATAATTATAAATTCAGGGGAACATATTTTGTTCGTGCTCCAAAACCCCACAGCTGAGAGACTGACTGAGGTGGAGGAGTGAATATGCATTAGCTATAGGGTGATGTCTGGGTGTCCATGCACAGACACAACACGTTCAGAGGAAAAAGAAAGCTGATTTTAACAATAGAATCATAGAATCTTGTCGGTTGGAAGAGACCTTTAAGATCAAGTCCAACTGCTAATCCAACACTGCCAAGTCCACCACTAAGTCATGTCCCTCAGCACCACATCTCCACATCTTTTAAATCCCTCCAGGCATGGTGGCTCCACCACTGCCCTGAGCAGCCTGCTCCAGGGCTTGACAACCCTTTCAGGGCAGAAATTTTTCCTAATGCCCAACCTAAACCTCCCCTGGTGCAACTTGGGGTCATTTCCTCTTGTCCTATCATTTGTTACTTGGGAGAACAGACTGATCCTCACCTCAGTCCAACCGCTTTTCAGGGAGTTGTGAGGAGCCTCCTTTTCTCCAGGCTAAACAAGCCTATTTCCCTCAGCTGCTCCTCACAGGAGTTGTTCTTGAGACCCTTCCCCAGCTCCATTGCCCTCCTTTTGACACACTCCAGGACCTCAATGTCCTTCTCAGAGTGAGGGGCCCCGAAGTGAACCCAATAGTCAATGTGCAGCCTCAATAACTGAGAAGTCAGAAATTATAGGTTATTGATAAAGGGTGCAAAAGGACAAAGGAAAGAATTCCTCACTAAATATCTCTGCACTGTGTTGGTGAGAAAGACCAGTGATAGCCTTATGATGTGTTGAAAATTAAATACCTCCGATCCACTAATACTTGTGGTCATTAAGCTGCAAGTAACCAAATCTAAACGGATAACTTGAACCCCAGGATTTTCACCACGCTGCCCAAGGGGTGTTAGGATTGAATGTCTTTATTTCCAAGGTGCCTGTGAGTTAGGATTAGAGATTGTATCAATGCTAGCACAATAATAAACTGCTGATATCTACATCATTTCAAATTTACTAGATTATTAATAAAGATGCTAATGTAGTCAACACCAGTTCGCAGACAGGAGATGCTGTCAAAGTAAACTTACCAGTTTGCTGTTGATAGGGACAACTGTTAATAGAGTTGGCACTTCATAAAGGTATCGCTAGCACAGGGTATTTTAAGCTGATTAAATCCCTTTGGCACACATAAAATCTGTGAAGAACTGGACGTTTGATAGATCTCAACACCTAACTGCAACAGGAGGCAGTTCATTGAACTCCTGTGCTTCTAGTGGCACTTTCCAGATCTCAGTTTTTAGCCGTGCACTTTAATCTTCTTAACTGATATTCTGGGGAGAAGCACATCACCTGTGTTTGCAAATGATGAGGAAATCTGGGGACTGCCAAAGAAAGAAGAGGTTGGGGAATTGGTTCCCTTGATTGCTTGCTATGTTCATTGAAGGCAAACCATATTTAATATATATTCCTCATTTATCTTTTGAGGAATGAAGACTTTCTGTGCACATTTACTGTACAGTGACTGATCTGCTCTAGTTCTGCTCTAGCTCTCTCTTGCACTGGCAGGGGGGTTGGACTCGATGATCTTCAGAAGTCCCTTCCAACCCCTAACATTCTGTGATTCTGCGATTACAGGACAGTGCCCTAGGAAGCAGAAATTTTGGAGAATATCTTCCAGGGGTTTAGATGAATCCTGAAGGTGAAAACCAGGCCACTGGGCAGAAGCACAGTGGTCTGTACCAGACATAGATCTGACAGGTACGAGATTTGACTCAGTTGTACTTCTGCAGTTGAAGAAATACTAATAAATTGGTGAGAGCTACAGGACTGATAAAAGGATTTTAATATATATGGCCTACACTGAAAGGCTTAAAAGGACCTCAAGATATCTAGAAAATCAAGGAAACAGATAAGGAGTTACTTAACTCTGGTAAGTCATCAAAAGATGCTTATCTGATACGTGCATAATAAGATCAGACATCAAAAAAAATTAGGCTGGACAAATTCAGTTTAGAAACAACGTATTCATTGTAGAAACAACATTTAAGTAACAACATATTTTCCAGCAATAAGAACCATCAACTGCAGGAATAATTTTCTAAGGTTTGTATTTGTTTCTCCATCCATAGCATTAAATAAAAAAACCCCAACAAAACAAACAAGCAAAAAGATCAGTTTGTATTTTGTTGTTTGGGGTTTTTTTTCCTAAAATACATATATATTTGAAAGATAAAACCGAGAATAATTTCCTCCATATCTTACGGTTAATAAATTTAAATACAATATAAATCTATTAGCTTTATATTTGTCCAGGATCCTGGAGATACCTGGAAGACCATGAAGCAACCTACTCTGCCTCTTAGATTTGGGACAGAAGACCAGCATCAAAGCAATCAACTGCTTGAAAATTCACAGCCAAATCAGTTTTTCTGCAGGTCAGCCTTTATCTGCCAGGACATGGAAATTGTCCCCACTGGATTTTATCATTTTGCCTTTCAGGTCCTGCTGGAATTAGCCAGATTATGTGGTGTACCTGAAACCTCAGGTGGCCTCATCTAAATGGAGTAGTTGAAGAGAAAAGAGAAAATAAATCTGGAGTCATTCTATGATGTTCCCTAGCCTGGCTCTTCTGAATCATCAATTAATGACATACTTAATCACATTAATGTTTTCTCTACACCTGATCAGACTTGTTTGTGTGCTTAACTACTTTACTATGTTGACCTACTATTTATTGTAAACCAGATATACGTGAACTTCCCACTGAGCTCAGATAAATTTATCTACTAAAGCACTAATGGTTACTGTGCCACAAGCGAGAGTAGAACATGATAGCTAGATTTTTTTTTAATTAATTAGTGTGTCAAGCTTATTTTTAAAAAGGAGAAACTTGAGCCTAAGTTTGCCTGTCAAGCAAAAAATACTATGGCTAGATAGATTTTCCAAAGCATGAAATTCAAGAGGAGTTAGGTTTCCCTTTGTGCCTTTGAAGAGCTCTCCTTCGTGTGCAAGAGCTTCGTCTTGGCTAATACGCTCCAGGCACTTACCCACAGCCAGTCCTGGGATGTTTTGCTCTGTTTCCAGGAATCACCACAACTGAAAGACTCTTATGCTGCTCAAAAGGCACGGGCCAGCCAATGGTAACTGCAGCATCTGTAAGGTTCATAGGAGCTTTTTTTTTTCCACTTATTTAAAGACTCAGTCACAAAAATGCCTTTGGCTGTGCACTGAAAATCAGATCACAATATGATGGCTCTGACCTAGTTCTCTATCGTGGCACACATGTCTGGTTGACAGCGCTTTCTGAAGAGCCCTGGAGTCTTCCAGCCAGCTGGGCTCAGAGCAAGGACGGTGGATATTTGATGGTGGACGTGGAAAGGGGCCTTTCCTGACTCTTCAGTCTCAGTCCCTAGCAAGCTCTGAATATAAGTTGCTCTGGTTTTGATTAGGTAAGCAGGGTCTGGGTGGGTTGCATGTCATATCCATGTAAAACATCTTATTTTCTCATTCTCAGCAGTGATTCTAACACAGCTGCTTTGCTTTGGAAGAAAAGGGAAATTCTCCATGTCACTAGACCATTGCAGGATGCAAAGAAGGAGGGAGAAACCTCTTGTAGTGAAAACCCAGATGTTTTTGCAGCAGATTTCAGATGAATGGAAGAAAAATTATATATTTAGATTTACTGGTAAGATAAACCTTATTAAATGAGTGACTGTGGGAAACTGATGGAAGCAAACTTATGTGAAAATGTTAAATCAAAGTCTGTAAGCAGCTTACAGGAGACTTATACTTCACCTTTCTTAGTTTTAGTTTCTTCTGCTGGGGAGGACCCTGATTTGCTTTGGAATCTCAATAGCTTTGTCCTGTGTATGTGTCTTAAAACCTTCAACTGTTCTGAGAGGACATTTCCAACGTGAATGCTCCTTATACAGTGAAAGTTAGCCTTCAAAACAACCTGTGCCCACAAGATGAATCCAGATGCTCATCATGTGGCACGTCCTCCCTGATGTTCTTCCATTAATGTTTTTTCTCCCCTTTTCCTAGCATCCTTTCCCCTTTTGGAAACTGAAGGGCAGAATCAAGCCTTGAAGTACAGGAGCCATTTTTTGCCACCTTACTTAAATTAAGTCATCTTTCCCTCTTCAGAGATCCCAATCAGCTTCAATGGAGCAGTGTGAGGACCAAGATATACCCACAAGCTGGACCTTCCAGAGCATTCTTCAAATAATAAGGACTCATGGGCACGCGCTGTGTTGTAAGAAGTTTCCAGCCAGAGCAGAGAGAGAGCAAGAAGTGAGATAAAGTGCAGCAAAGGCTAATGCACTCGGTGAACACTGATGTATCATGCATATTTTATTATTCCCGCTTTGTAGGATTCTCACAGGATTTCCGGGGGAAAAAAAAAAAGCAGCACATGAATATCCTGGGCTTGTCAGACTGCTGTAAATGCACGATACGGATGGGCTGAGCACTCAGAACGATGTGACTGGGGCAGGCTGAAATCCCAGGGAAATGCCTGACATCCCAAACTCACATAGCCATGATCTTCACTCAGAGACACAAGGGCTGGCTGAGGAAACCTGGAGAAATATGAACCTCCTTCACTTCTCTTGCTAATTTTTATCTTACCTTTTTTTTTTCCTTTTTTTTTCTTTTTTTTTTAACTTATCTTGAGGTTTTATAGGGAATGAAGAACGAGGACATTGGTTTTTGAAGAAAGACTTTTAGGTGGGGAAAGGAATTTCATGTGACTGGCCACAGTTCAAGGAAGGCTCTAGGCGTTAGGAGCCATATCTGAACTAATGTCTGGCTAAATGTGATAGTTACCATTTTGCTGCCTGATTTCATAGAATCATAGAATGGTTTGAGTTGGGAGGGACCTTAAAGATCACCTAATTCCAACCCCCTGCAGTGGGCAGGGACACCTTCCACTAGACCACGTTGCTCAGAGCCTCATTCAACCTGGTTTTGAACACTTCTGAGGATGGGGTATCCACAACTTCCCTGGGCAACATGTGCCAGTGTCTGACCACCCTCGTATTAAAGAATTTCTTCCTAACATCTAATCTAAATCTACCCTCTTTCTGTTTGAAATTGTTACACCTTGTCCTATCACTACACTCCCTGCTGAAGTGTCCCTCCCCATCTTTCCTGTAGACCCGCTTTAAGTACTGAAAGGCAGCAATAAGGTTTCCCTGGAGCCTTCTCTTCTTCAGGCTGAACAGCCCCACCTCTCTCAGCCTGCTCTCCAGATCCCTGGAACCCCTTTTTCTTTTTAATATGGCTTTTTAATATTTAAGGTCATCTTTAACTCTAGTGAGAGAGCTTGGCAGCCCATGCTGGCTGTGGCTGCAGCAGCAAACCAAGCAAGTCCAGCTTGCCTCAGCCTTTCTTCTGGGCCTAAGGATGACTACCAGGACATGGCTCATATCCACATGGTTATCCACAGCACAGCTCCTATCGCTCATATCCTGCTCCCTTCCACAAACCCCACAGAGTGGTCTTGCCTATAAGGTCACATACCCTGGCCCACACTGAACCATGCCCAGTTGGGAGCTTGGAGCACGGACCAAAAAAACATGCCAGGGAATGAGCTAACTTCTTGCCGCTCAGGGGAGAGTGTTTCATCCCGTGCCCTGGTTCTGGTTACTTTACTAGTGTAGACATGAGCATTCAGACCACCTACTACTGAGCCTCATTCAAGTGCTGCCATCACCTCCTTCCACGGGGTCTAAGAGGAAGCAGGAACCAGCCCGCCAGCCTGGGGTAGCAGACAGCTGCTTTGATCTCTGCAGCAAAGGTGCCCCAGTGACGATGTGTGTAGGCAGCCTGAATGTGACCTGAGTTCATCTATCTCCGACCTCTCCTGATAAGCCGTGTCTGGGGTAGGGAAGTGTTATTGCCCTGTTTATACCTGACAGAGATCACACAGGAGACGGGCAAAGCCATCCTACGCATCACTCCAGCTCCCTACCACCCCCGTGTTGCACCAGGTGGGTTCAATCCCACTCTGTTCCTCTTTGCAGTTTAATCTGGGGTTGCCTATCAAGTGACTTTTCCCTGCCAAGATGATGGAAATCTTCTGCTTTGAGGCTCTGCCTGCTATTTCTTCATAATCTTTTCTAGTGAGAATATTTATTAGTGAGCCATCGCTGCCTCTATTGTAGTTTGGAGTGGGGAGACGGATGTTGTGCTTTAGTTTTTCAGTTAGACATGAAGAATCAGCATTAAAGCTTCAAACTCTTCATCTTTGATGCCAGAGGAGCATGGAGGGGTGTTTCTCAGAGCCAGACCAGCTAGGGAGCCTTGACAGTATATGAAGCTATTTCACTCCTCAGATGAGCAACTTTCAGATATTAAAGAGAATTTCTGTGCCAGATCTTAAACTGTGGTTTCCAACTGACCTCTAACTCTAAAGAAAACTGCACCTTTTGTCTTTCATTTTTAAATTTTAGCTTCTTAAGGACTCCGCTCAGCAGCATGTGCAAAGTAGAAATAGCTCACACAGCTTCTAAGATGCCAACATTATATGCTGTGTTTAAGGGGCCTTCTTTTATTTAATGACAAAATAGGGGTTCAAGCTGCAGCTGTAGCCGTGTTTACCATGCTCATTTACACCCTGCTACAACAGCAGAGTGTGATTGCTGATCTGTTAATGTGGTGCTGGCAATTTGGATGATTTCTGTGCTTTTATTGCTTTATTTTTGTGCTTCCCAAGATCTTGGGAACTTTATGTTTTATTGATGATTTTTTTTTTTCTTTTCTGGTTGTGGAGGAAAGCTCGCTAACCTAGGAGGGAGTGATCTGCAGACTCACAAACCAGAAGGCAAGAAGAGAACTTAAAAGTTGATTATTCTCCTTGCAAGCCTCACAATTCGTAAGTCAATCTTTTCCTTCCAGGGGGCTCAGGAGGCTCAGATCTGACACAACCACAGGAGGATTTTGCTTTCAGTGTAGAAGATATAAGGCATAAACTGAGTACTTGGAAAGGGATGATCTACTCCCAGCTCTCCCAGCTACATTGCCAGGAGAGAGGGACAGGATAACTCTCCATTCTGGCTCATTATGGACTTGATGGTATCTGCCTTGTAAGTTACTAAACCCATTTTGTTCACTTTGCAACACATCAATTTTACAGCTGAGGCTGAAGTATTTACTCGTCCTTGGGGTTTGCAGTCGTTGAGATACAGGATGGAAAAGCCTGCATGTAAAATGTGGCTGAACCCTGCTATCCATTCAACAGAGAGTCAATAGTTCAGGAGTTAATTCATGAGAAGAAGGGAGTAAAAACACACCAAGGTCAGGATCTCATGACCCACAGTCTTGTCTATAACTCTATCTGAAAGACCTTGTAACAGATAGGTATGTGGCTTGGAAAATGTATAATATTGTGGTTAAGTGAGGCATTTCACAAGTTTTGTAACAACACACTACTGGCAAACTTTCTTGAGTGCATATCATAGTCAGACCAGAGTTCTCTGTGGGATGGAAAACGTTAGGGTGATGAAGGTTTTAAATCTCACAACACACAAATTGATATGCCAAAAAAATATTTACAAGCTGGTGAGTGTCCCATAAAGTCCTCCCAAAGATTTTTCTCTTTGAGCACCAAAGGAGCTGTGCTGATTTACACCAGAGCTCTGGTCCTCTCCACACCATCTCCCAGCAGCCAGGAAATGCCAAGCCCAGGTAGTTTCTCCCGGTTACCCACTTGCTGTTCCTCCACAAAGCACTGTGAGATTTGTGTAGTGTCAGCACTGACAGCCAATTTCCTGACTTTCCGTCAGTTCATCACTGGTGCAGTGCAGATAGGGTTCAGGTTTCCAGCTCTGAAAATCCCAGGGTGCAGGAGGCCCACCTTGAAGAACGATTTCAAGGCATCCTCCTTCCTTTTGCCAAACCACCCAGTCCAAGAGGGAAGGCTGTAGAAAGCCTGTCTAGTGAAACATGGACCTGGTGAGGCGTAAGAGCAAAGCTAGGCTGAGCAGGGCTCATGGGCTGTGTGCTTTCTGTCTGTTCAGGTGGTCCATAGCCTGGTGACCAGAGCTTGGGATCCCATGCACTGACCTTGCTCGAGGCCACCTCTTGCAAGCTGGAAGAGGGTGGACATGCTCTAGGAGGCGGAGCACCTCTGCAAGCTTGCAGCTTTGCAAGATGGACCACAGATTTGATCTTTAAAGGATGCAGTGATGCCATCAAAGTGGCTGGTGACATGGTCACACTTGGGCAGATGCTTTCTGCTATCTCTGCATTGAAGCCATTCTCCTAACGGGACCCAGGAGATGACATAGCTTGAAAAATAAAACAAAAAGGGAGAGGAATGGGAGACAAGGTTCCCTAAACCTAGACAAGGTTCCTGAACAAGATAGCAGCATGGGCTGCTGTGGCAGGGGGGGAGGTGTCAGGGAGCTGGGAGGACAGGAAGTGGGGCTGCTCTCAGATGCTGTTGCCTCAAGCACTTTTCTCATGATCCTGAGGCTGCCTCCAGCTTCTTGTGTGAACTGGGGTAAAATGACTGACTTTCAGTTTCCCATGTGCAAAATGAAACTCTTTATACTTCCCTTCAGACCTGTCCTCTTTGTTTACAGCACAGGAGGGTTGTGACAGAGCGTGTCTCTTGTGTGCAAATGCACAGCTCCGAGCACTGTAACCTTTGTTCAGGCCCCTGGAGTTTGTTGCTGGAGTATTAATTCAGAGTAATATTTGCACCCTGACCCTCAAGGTAGCCTTTGCCCATGGAGGGCCCCCTCCTCTTTCACTTGCAGATTTGAAAAGGAAGGAGCAGGAGGAGGGAGGGAGGGAGGGAGGGAGAAAGCATTAGCGGAACAAATGCTCCAAAAGTGGTTCCAAAAACATTTCCATCTTCCGGCAGAATAGCAGCTGCAGCATGTCCAACACTCTGTTTGGTGTAATGGTCGCCAGCTGTGAGGAACTGCTTTTTTATTGACCAGAGCATATCCCCAGGGTTGCAGTAGACGCTGAACACCTCCAGCTCCAAGTTTCACAGGTGCAGTGCCCGGAGCTGGCTGTCTCTTCAACCGATGGCTTGGCCAAGGAACTCTTGAGGATGAACTGCCCCCATGCCACCCCTCTCCCTGAGCTGCCCCCCAGCCTCCCAACGGCAGCTCGGGATGGGAGAGTCGGTGCTCAGCTCTCCTTGCCCAATGCTCCCTGAAGCCAAATGCACACCAGTCCTAAAGCCACAGTAATTAAAGGACATTTAAGAGGTAATACCAAAGATAAATCATGTAGCAAGAATAATTAAAAAATAATCAAAGCTAAGACTTTTATTTCAGGAAGATCTTTTGAGGAGGGGGGCTGGCTATGATCTTTTTGAGTGCTCTATTATAAGCTCTGAGTTATAAATAAATCCATATTTTAACATCTGGGATTCATAACATCTTGCTGACAGTCAAATCTCATAAAAGATGTGGTGAGTTCTACAGATGTGGGAAACCTCATTCAGTGAGCTGCATAACAAAGGAAATCTAGTTCTTTTTTTTCATTATTTATTGTTAACTCTGCGTGTCTCTGGCGACCGGTAAAAGCGGCTGGTTACAGTGAACCTGCCTCCAGAGAGGGAACAGAGCTGCAGGGTCACCTGTGCTTAAAGGCACCCTTGCTCAGACACTCACAGGCAGCAACATTGTCTTAAAACCAGGAGTAAAACAAGTACCTTGCGGGCTTTCTGCAGAGTTTAGGATTTTTGATCTAGTGGAAGGTGTCCCTGCCCATGGCAGGGGGGGTTGGAATTAGATAGTCTTTAAGGTTCCTTCTCAACCCAAACCATTCTATGATATGCACCCTCCCTGATGCTGAAGGCTGGATGTTCATGCAATGACAAGCAGTCCCTGCTGGGGAACACATGAACAGTGGGGGATGAGAAGCACTGCTCAGGGCATCAAGAAGACACTAGGCTAAGGGATGTGCCTAAGATTCACATGAATCTCTCTTCAGTCCCAGCATGGGATTTTAGCAAGGTGAAACAGAGGGAAGGGAAGAGAAAAAGCAGGATGCCCCATTTCCCCATCTCACAAACCCTCATGAGCCACCTCGACTCCTCAGCAAGGTTGTAACTAATCAAGGCTACATCACCAGCTAACATCTTACAATTAGCTAGTTTACTTTCCCAGGAGGGGAAAGTACTGAAGTATTTTATAGCAAAACTCAATACCAGCAACCATATTACCACAGATTAGATGCAACACTTGTACTGTCACAGGCATTACAGCAAATTGGAATCTCCTTTCTATTGGGTAAACCCAAGGAAAGTAAACAGTTTATTATGGTCACGTTTAATTTGGGCTTATACAAAGCTGGAGTACTGAAGCCTGTGGTTAATGCATTTGTGGTGGCTGGGATTTTACTTTTTTTTCCCCTCCCCAAATAGCTTACCATTGATTTTCCTCTTAACAAGTGCTCTTGCTCTGACAGTCTGTCTCACTCTCCGTGTTCAGACTAAGAGGTTGTAATCTTCCCGACGGTGATATCTGAATCCTCTAGCTGCAGGCATGGTTATGTTTTCACTAAAAGAGGATTATGAGCTATTAATCAGTAAAGATGAAGTGGGCTAGTAGAGCCATGACAAAGACATGGTTATTTCGCACAGCCCTGGAGAAACGGGCAGGTGCAACAGGCATGAAAGAAAACAGCATCTCAGCAGCGTCGTCCTCAGCTATGGGGCTCTTTTTTTTTCTGCATCTGACAGAAACGAGTGGTGTAAAAAAAGGTCACACAAAGAGCTGCTGTTGATCTTTGAATGATCAGTCTGTTACTTCATCAGGACCCACACAGTACAGGTGCTGAGACACGTGAGAGAGGAGATCAAAATGCTCCCCCACTCTTCTCAGTGCCAAATATCAATGCACTTTATGGCAGAAGACAGAATTGTCTGTATTTGACAAAGGGGGAAACTGAGGCAGGCAAAGGTGGTGGGATTTGTTTGTGAGCCTGCAGGAAATGGGAGCTGGGGCTGGTTAACAGAGCCTGGGGAGGCCAGCACAGCTGGCTGTGTTGCGTGACTTACTAAGAGGCTGACAGGACTCTAGAGCTGAGCTAAAGCACTGGAACTATGAATTTCCAAGCTTTCAAATATTTGGATAGCCTATAAATATAATTTTAAGGTCCTAATCCCTCCCTGTCAAATGGCGCAATTTTTTTTCTCCTTCTTTTTGGTTTCAGCCTTCCGTCTTTTTTGGTTTTGCTAAAGCAGCCTCAGCTCTGACATCATCCGAGAATTTCATTTAACAAATTGTTTTGAATCATTTATGCTGGTTCTGGTGACTCTGCCAATGGAAACATACCCTGAAGCAAGTGCAATTTTAAACGTTAAATGTGCTTTTTTTTTTTTTTTTTTCCCCTTCTGTAGTTACATTCAGAGCAAATCTCTTCCCTTGACTCACGGCCAACTGTCCCACAGGAAAGGATCTCTCTGGGATGCCAGGAGAACATGGTTTGCATAAAGAGGGAGAGCCCATCTGGAGACAGGGCAGCTCTCTTGCTTGTATCAGTCCAGCCGGGTGGGCAAGAGGAGGATGAGGATGGGATGAGGGAACATTTGCTGCATGCCTTTGAGCTTTGAGTGTGGTGCGGTGGCTGCCTCTCCGAAGTGATGGCGAAATCCACCAGCTGGTAAGAGGGAGAAGACACTGCTGGGAATGAAAGCTGTGACGAAACCACACTCCATACCTACTAATTTTTTATGTTTTTTAATTATATGACAGTGTTTACACCTCCTGGTAACCAAAACTGCTCCAGAAATTGATGTCTTTGTATGAAGGTCTCCTTCACCCTCTTTTTAACAGTTGTATGAAAGTAGAAACATCATGTCCTGAAGCCAAACAAGGCAAAGATGCAACCAGCTTAGTCCTTGAAGTCACATTTAATATTCAACAGCCTTCAGATATCAAAACCGGCAAGGTGTCCCTCAGATATCCCTGGTGCACTACTGCCAGATGTCTTCCTTGTCACCATGTGTAAGCACATGGACAACAACAGTTAGTGCTTGAGGTTGCCTTTAGGAAACAGAAACATTCTTTGCAAATCCTTGGCACTCAACAGTGTGTCTCTGACCAACCAAACCTAAAAGACATGCATTAAAAGCCTCTTCATAAGGATCAGGACTTTGGGAATGAACTTATAGGCTATTTCCAAATGAAATGCTTCCTGAGTTCCCTGCACGCCGGAGCTACCTCATGAAACCACACTGAGATGTCCCTCTTCCAACAGCAAAAGAGACTCCAAAAGGGGAGGTGTGTGAGATTTTATGGCACTATTATGGTTCTATGGATACTATTCGCAGTAAATGCAAACACACTCAGGCTTATAATAAGAGGGTATAATAGATAGTAAGTGCAAATGACTCATTCACCGAGATTTTCCAGGATTAGACAGCAGCAGAAGGGCAACGGCTGTGTAAAACGGACTTTAAAAAATAATCTTCTAATAAGATTTTAATAAACCTGTTAGTAAATTATAATGCTTGACTTCAAGAACTATTTCTCCCCTGCAGCATTTTTCTGTGGCATTAAAGCTGTGATGCTCTCCGGTGTGCATGACACAACCTCGACTGCGCTGTGGGGAGAGAGGGCAGGGAAGGGATCCCTCAGGTTGATGGATGAACAGAAAATCACATCTGTGGGGAGAAGTTGAGTCCTAAAAAGCTGTTCCAGGCCTCGTGCGTCATTAACTCCTTTAATTAAACTCTACCTCCCTTTTTTTTTTATATATTATTCTGGCTGTCTTTTTCTTTCAGGTGTCTTGACTCGATTCGTTTCAAAAAGAAAATAACTAGTGTATTTTGAAATAAAAAGCCTCCTCTCTTTCCATTACTCTCCAGACTGTGTGTAGCACATGCTGGCTTTCCAAAGCCTTCCCCTCAGTCCCCTGTCTGGACACGCGTGTGCAAATTGCCAATGCAGGGAAACTGCCACATTTTTGGCACTTTTTATAGAAGCCTGTCTCCTGGGGTCAAGTCATTATATGGTAATCTTGGCTGTCGTTTGGAGGAGAGAACTCATTTTTGCAGCTGCCACAGATGAGGAGAAAAGCTTGCATGTGCAAATGTCTGGGAGCTCGAAAACTAGAATGGAAACCAAAAGGACACAGGTCGATTGCCCTTCCTGACTCCTGACCTGGCCAAGCTACTCTTACTTCCTACTAGTCCGTGGGCATTTTGGCCCCAGCGGGACACTGTTCATCTCCTTTTCTCCCTCTCTACCTCTTGTTAAATGGGGTGTCAATCATTTATCCTGTTGTCTCATAGAGGTTTCTGAGGCCTACAGATGTCACCACCACATATAGATTATGTTAAGCTTATCTGTAAGTGTATATACGTATCTCTTCATTTTTACACTTTGGGGAAGGTAAAGGGGCAGAAGCATAAATGCAGCTCCTCAGTTTTACAGGATGATTGGGGGAAAGACGTTGGGGGTGGTAGAACAGTGGAATAGGCTCCCCAGGGAGGTGGTTGAGGCCCCATCCCTGGAGATATTCAAGGTGAGGTTG
>WTSP01013422.1:27187-53146 GCA_025331215.1 Actenoides lindsayi | reverse complement strand
AAATTTATATGTATAACATATATTTGTATTATATATATTTATTTTACATATTTACAGGTTGGTCCTGGTCTCTTCTCATAGGTAATTACCAATAGAACAAGATGGAATGGATTCAAGCTGCAACAGGGTGGGTTTAGACTGGACATTAGGGAAAAATATTTCACAGAAGTAGTCAGACACTGGAATAGGCTGCCTGTGGAGGCCATTGAGTCACCATCCCTGGATGTGTTTAAGGGTCATTTAGATGTGGCGTTGGGGGACAAGGTTTAGATGTGAACTCTGTAGAGTAGGGTTAATGGTTGAACTTGATGATCCCAAGGGTCTTTTCCAACCTGATTGATTCTATGATTCTATATTTTCCCAACTGCCTCTTTCAAAAATGATCCTGCATGGCAGTTATCAAGGACCAGATATGGGTATTGGTAACTGAGAAATGTACAACCGCCTTCTTTCTAGACCAGCCATCAATGTCATTCTTCAAATTGCACGCAGGCAAACAGAACAGCAATATTAGAATATTTAGCCATCCAGAAGCTGGGGTTAGATTTAGATTTAGGATGAGGCTTACAGGAGCTGAACAGCAGGAGTGAGGTCTGGTCTGGTAGACCCTGTACTAATTTGGGGACTGATGCTTGCAAAGGGCCACCTAGATACTTTCATACAAGAAGTTGTGGAGGTAAAAGTCATAGCAGCTTTAAAGAGCATCCAGAAGATTTCAATTAGGCAGCAGAAAAGCCTGTTTCTATGCTACACAAATGCGTAAAGAGTGCCAGGAGCAGAGAACATAGCTCTCGGCTCTCCCCACCTCCAGGGAGGGTATGGCTTCACTTGCTACCTGCCTGTCCCCTTCCCACTGAGTCTGTACCTCTTCCTGGAGACCCTCACCACTCCAACCTGCCCAGCTGCATGGGACCTAGATGTCTCCTGTGGAGTTGGAAAAGACAGCTTTGAACTGTGTAAAATCTCCAGACTTTTGCATATTTCTCCAGGCAACAATGTCTGTTCCATTTCCTATGATCGTAATATCACCTTGAGAGCAGCAGAAAGAACTAAAAAAAACCAAAAAGTCTTCTGTTCCTAAAGGTCATAAGTAAATACACTTATACTATTAACTATATCTGATAGAGTGAGCACTTTTTTTTTTTTTTTAAACTTATCTCTTTTTCTTAGAGGCCAAACCGGGTGAATACTAAAATACATACTGTCACAGTCTTGCAAATAAAGTCTTTGAGTTTGTTTTCTTATTTCATTCTTTTGCAATAATACTCCTCAATCAACAGTCACATCCAATGCTAAGCAAAATCAAAGCCACTTACTTATACCAGTTTGGGGGTACCCTCTTTTGGTTTGTGGATGAGTTTTGAAGAAGAAAACAAACAAACAACAAAAAAAACAAACAAAAGAAAATAAAAGAAAAAGAAAAAAGAAAAATCTTAACAGAAAGTGAAAATATCATACAGCAAAGATTGTAGCAAATGTCCACTGAGCCCTGGGAAAATGTGTGTTAATTACACAATAGATTTGAACATTTGTGGAGGTTAGTTCTTCCTCACAAGTTATCTACCAAATAAACCAACTTTTCCCAAGTTTCACTTCTGATTGACCCAACCAAAGAATGCCTAAATCTGGCCTCAACTGGATTCCAATCAGTTCTGCAAGACAACAAAATTGAGAATTCATCCAAACATCAATAATTCACTAATACTCCAATTCTAAAATCGTGTTCAGAGTTACTCCGATAGTTACCACACTTGTTAAAATTAAGATCTAATTGTAAATAATGTAACCAACGTATATATCACTACTATTCTTCTGTGAATGATGAACAGTGAACAGTTACATCTGGCCAAACGAATCAAAACAAGGAGCGGGTGGGGGGAAGGGTTGTTGGAGGGGTGGAGGCATTTCATCTGCTCTCGCAACTTATTATATACTTGACTGAAAATCTCTTGCCAAACTGTATCAAAATGAAAAGTACAAAAAAAAAAAAAAAAAAAAAAAAAGGAAGAAAAAAGAAGTTTAATAAAATGCATGGATCATGTTACCTTTTGTAAACAGGCATTGATCCTGAAGCCACTCCTGTCTGACCTGATAAACAAATCCCTTGGAAACAAACCTAGAAGAATTAAAACTAATTCCCTATAGCAGCATTCAGTGAGGAGGCTTTAAAACAGGAAACGCTACTGCTAAGCCTAGTGTTAGTTAATCAAGCACTTGTTGAATATTTGACTTAATTGCATATGAAAAGGATGTGACGGGCTGGAAGTTGTCAAATCTTCACCTGGCTACCTTGGTAAGTTTAATCATATACACTAACTTTTTCTGCATGTCTATGGCACATTTCTGCCCTGCTTTAAACAATATATTCTCTTCAAAATATTTTGCTGCTGAGAAATTCTACTCATAAAAGTAAATCGCAAGTACTAATAAAGAAACTCATAAGTTTCAACTTGATAAAAAAAAAAAAGCTTGGTAAACTGCAAAGCAATACTTTGAATTAGCAAACTTGATGAAATAATTTGTTTCTAACCACTTTATAAATCAATCTGATGACACTATATAATTAGACAAAAATCATATTCAAGGTGTGATATTCAATAGCTCAAGAAAAAAGTCAACATATGTTTGAATAAATTTGTTCTAATAAAAGTGCCCAAAAGAAGCCATCAATCATGAACAGATTTAAGATTCCTCTTAGCAAACAAAGAAGCTGAATTAATAAGCATGATATAACTTGAAATGTTAGTCCAGTTTTAGAAAGTCTAGTCATCAAAATATCTGAAAATAAAGCCTCATGTATCACAGAACATAAGATTATTTACTGATCAATCAAAAGATAAGTTACTTTGATAAATCGTTGTCTTCATTATTTAATAACAATTTATACACATTTACTGTGAAATACTTTCCCTGCTAAAAAAAAAAAGCAAGAGTGATTACACTCATCTTACATAAATGATAAATTATATTTGCTTAAGCATTCAGCAAGCAATTAGTATTTGTACACAAATGATTTTGCAACAAGAGTCCTAAGGGCTAGTGACTTCATTTTTATTCCATGTACAACAGTGTTACAATCTCACTTATTGATGGGGTAGCAGCAACAGGAAATTAGGTGTCCGCAGTACCAGATCACACCCAAAGTTATCAGCTGTTTAAACAGCTTGCTGAAACTGGGTCCTGCAACTTTTGAAAACCACATTTAAGCAGGATTCAAAGAGCAGACAATAATTTCTGTATTAGTGCAAATATCTACACTACTTTTAGATTTTTTCATTTGCATATTTTCCCATATAAATATTAATACGGCAGAATTCCTAAGAGCCTTTTCTCATCATTTTTTCTAGGTACACAGAGCTATAAGTCTTCATGCTGCAAATAAAGAATGCAACAACCAAGCTCTGATTCTTCACCAGATCTGGCCAAATAAATCTGCATCAGCACAGAATTTCAGAATGGGGAAACTGATCTTCATAAAGAAAGTGTTTCTTTGTCTGGAAGCAGTAGTCCAGAATATGTTCTTAGTTCCTGTGAAACATAGGTGGTATCAGTTTGTGTGGACACCACCACGCCTCCAGGTACCAACATTCAAAGATGAGGTTATACAGAGCCTTCATTTCTGAAGCCTACTGCAGAGGAGTGCATTGACAGACACGTGAACCTTTCCAGTTTGACCGGCATACTCTGGCCAGAATTTCCACTTCTCCAACTTTAAGGAGTTTAAGGACAACCTCTGCCTCACAAGCACTGCCATTTCAGGACCGCGCTGACACAGCTCAGCTGAGGAATCAAAAGGAACACACTGGCTTTCTCTACCACATTTGTGACAGTCCACCTCAGTGCACTACAACTTCCTTTCCGTTGTTGCCATCTTGTGTCCACGCAAATCTACCATCTTCCAAAGCCAAGCCTGAGATAACTATAGGAGATTCAGTCTGCCAGCTCCATATCAAAGTTGCCAAGGCAAAAAGATTCTCTCAGCAATGGCAGTCCCAATGAGACACTCCAAAACTCTTGGAGAGCCAGCTCTGCTGTCTAGGAGACACCCCTGCCCCAGCCCTACACCACAAGAAGGGGTCCAGGTAAGAGGAATAGGATGATGCACCCTCCTTTTCAGTCCTGCATATTCAGTGTTAGTTCATCAGGGCCCAGTGCATAGACCAAACCACAGTTCCTAATCTGAACTGCAGCCTGGCCTGTGTTCCTTTAATACAACAGACCAACTTCTATGCTCACCAGGAAGGGAGATTTTTCCTTTAAAATCAACAAGAGATAATGGTTCCAGCCTTGTCTCTTGGTGACCAGGTAGGCCTAGTCCATACCTACATGTGACCACTCTTTCCCACATCTATCCATCCACCCTGGTGGGCCATAACTGTTTGTGGGGCTATGAAATAATAAGACTACATAATTTATCCACTTCTGGTTTGTGTTTTTGAAGATGATTTTATTTTCAGAGTCCTTCAGCAGGTTTTTTTCCTAAGCCAGGGCAGTTCTCTATTCTTTTATACTAAATAGCATTACTAACCTCAACAAACCCAAAAATTAAGCCTTTCAAGATGTTTGAGCCAAATTTAAGGTTTGCTACTACCAAAGAAAGAGGTCCAACTCCCTTTCTTTATTTCCACTTACCTAGCACTGACACTCACTGGCCCCTTCCATTTTTATGTTCAGCTCCATAAATAAGCACACAATTGTGCAATCTTCTCTGGAAAAAATAAAAAATAAAAAAATACTGGTCCAGTGAGTGCCAGCTTCAGTAAAGACAATTAAGAAGGGGAGGTGCTAGCCTTCCAACTTTCCCTGTAGCAAAGTACCATTCAGCTATCCCCCATAACGTCACCCCAAGGGGAAAAAGAGTCAGTTCATAAGCCAGGTTTGGTAGTAGATCTACTCTCCAAGACCTTGCACTACTTGCACAAGCAGTTGCATTTGGACACATGCTTGGCTCCATCCTTACACAAAGCACCTACACACACATTTCACTGAATGTGGATGGTGTCAAATAAGTGTATAGCTCTTGACTAACCAGTTACTTTTGTGCCACAGACCAAAAAGCTATTTTCCTTTCCCCTGCAAATACAGAAAACATCTGGATATCAAATGAGTTCTCCTTTCTCCACAACAGTGAAAATAATTAGCCAATGCCTAAGTCTATGTAGTACGTTTCTTTTAACAAATGAGTACTTTTTTCACAAAATCGGATTGCTTGTTTGCTTTCTGACCAATTAACAAGAATATCTCACTTTCTTTCAGAAGAGTGGGTTGCCTATACAGAGGTTTGCATATTTATCTTATTTTAAACTTCACTCTTCTACATTTCTAATGAATCCACTTCACTCGAAGACAAACTGAGCAGCAAGGCATGTATTTGTAACTCTAATTTGTAGATCTGCTTTGTGAAAGGCCTGTCACCAGCTTGTGAAACTAAACTTTTTAATGAGATTTTTCTTTCAAAGGTGGCCCTCTCCCCAACATGTTCAGCTATATTTCACACTGTATTTGAGCTGGACCACTGGAGAGCTCTGCACTAGGAACAAACTGCCGAAAGGTCTGGTTGTTTGGATTAGCAGTGTCAGATTTCAGTTTAAAGAATGTGAAACATCTCATGATCTTGAGTGACATTCTTCAAAACTTTGTAGGGTGGGAAAACAGAGCAAAGAAGCTAGCAGACCAGCTCAATGTTGTTCTCAGATATCAGCAAAGCAGGTCTAGAACCGCTACTGGATAGGAGGATTTTTAATCCTACAAACAAAGAAGAATATTTGAACTTCTAAGTTAATGCAGGCAAGATAAGGTGCTGTGTACCATAGTCTGTGTGGTGAATAGCATCAAGCTCTTACAAGCAGTTATCAGAGAGTAAAGCTTGATTCAGCCGTTCTTGTTTCCTTAAGAAGTTCAAGTGTTTGCAGAAGGGAAGTTTATTTTCTCACCACACAACAAGAAAGTAGGAGCTAATACTTCCCTTAAAAGCCATACCTCTTTCACTGATGGTGCAGAGCTGACTTTATTACATGCATCTTACCCTGATGATCACAGGTGAGTGAGATACATTAAAAGCACCAGCACAGGTGAGCAAGTCATGGTGTAGACAGAAGTAGCCTCACAACAAACAGCAATGCACCGCTTCTGTGACTCTACCATAATGTGTTTCACGTGTTAAGGCCATAGACATCACTAGTTGAGCTGTATCTCCTGTTCTTCTCAGTTTATTCATTGTTTACATAAAAGCTCAGTTTACAAACAGCTCTGTGTTTCAAGTATGTTTGTGTTTGGGTCTGAGTGGGCTGGGACAGGCTGATACAGTCTATGAGTCGTTACACAATGCAGTTCCCTAGCAAGGCTTAACAGATGGGCTTATCTGTAATCACATGCTCACTGGAGAAGAGGCCTCCTAGATTTTCTGAATCGTTGTAATTTCCAATCCACTCTTTAGCATTTTGAATTTACAATAGAGATAAAGAGGAGGGGATGAAGACACCTTTGCATCTCAGTGTGAAAACAGGTGATCTGTACCTATTAGGGGAAGAGTCTGCTCTGGTCCAACTCAAAACTTTAACACAGAAGCACATCTCAGTGACAGAGCAAAGATTTGTGTGGTCTGTATCAAACGTCAGAGAATTTGAAGAATACTGAATGCAAATGTGAAACAGGATAGCATTGAACATTTAATGTACACACCTTCTCTTGGTGCCATTTGCCTGGCAGATTCAGAGGAAAGCCACTATATGCCAGCTAGCATATTGGCTCTGGACTTGTAACCAGACACTTTAAAACCAAGAAATCTCACAAGGAACAACGCAAGCTTTGTTTCATAGCCACCATCAGGAAAGATTGTCAAAGGAGGTTTGGATGATGGTATTATGATTTCTATTTTTAGTCTTGACCAATATTAGAATGTACAGAAATATAAAACAAAACCCACCAGTTTCTGCTTTAAACTTTTTTGGTCAGGTTGTATTTGGTCCAAGGTCTGGGCAAGGGCTGTATTCAGCTCCTCCTCAGCCCAAAACAGTAGTCTAAGTACTTAATAGCTAATCCCTTCTTATCACAGCCAGAGAAAACTGCTGAAATGCCAGACTATTCTCTTCATCTAGAAGCACATTGGGACAGTTGGCAACCCTTCTCCGAGACTGACTTCTGTATTGTCCAGGGTAAAAACATACCTCCATCCTTCAATTTTAATGAATGTATCTTCTCCCTGCTCCCAGGCTATGCTTTCAAAAGGCTGTCTTAAAGCAGCAATGCTCAGCTTAAACAGCCTTCTCCCACATGGCCCTCAGTCAGCAATGCCAGTACATCTCTGTTGGCATGGCAACATGCTGAACTGATGCTGATTTAAAATAACAGGCCAAAAATAAATAAACAAAAAGGATGAGAGGAGCAGCACAGACAAGTGGGTGTGGTGGAGACGGGGCGAGATGCTAAAGCCAACACTGCCATGGAAGGAAATACTGATAAAACCTTTAGTTTACTCTGAGTTCGTTTTCTCCTTGCACCATTCAGCATATCAGAGACTGGCTGGAAAACTGGATTACACCATTTCCTAAAGACAACCAGCTAACAAAAAGTCTTCTCAATAACTGCCAAGGCAGATTATTTTCAATGAATTGAAGGAGCTGGACTCATCATTCTTAAAGTGTTCCTCTTCCTCTTTTAATGTCTCATTGTGCCTGTAAAGTGTCATGCTAACTCTTAATCAGAAAGTCCAAATACCCTCCCTGAGCAGCTTGGGTAACAGTGTCACCACCTGGCAGTGATCTCAGTACTGTGACCACCCTGTAATGTCGACCTTTGCGACCTCTTCAGTTGCTTTTATTCTCATTCAGTGGGTATTCCTTTAAGAAACATGTGTGTTATTTAAGATAGATGTCTGTTCCCTGGGAAAACTAGTTAGGCCAAGATTAGGACATATAAAGATACAGACCTCCAAAAAGCAATCAGCTGAAACTCTCCTTGCCCTAGGAAAAAAACCCAAAACTATATACACAGGATATATTTTTTCCAGATCATGAGCTGCCTCAGTGTCTTTAATAATTTAATAAATTTCCATAACTTTGTAGCGTAAACCTGTGACATTATCTTGTTTCATAAAACAAGTAGATTTAAAGGAGGAGTTATGGCAGATGATATATCCTCAGGCATTTGAGTTCATCTCTAAAGTACAAGCATTTCTTTCACTCAAATGCTTCTGTCCTCTACCTCTAGAAAGGAAAACAATAAAAAAACTAAAGAAAAAGGCAAAGCTACAGGGTCTGTAGACATGAAAAGATGCTAAAATACTACACAAAACCTCAAAAACTGGTAAATTGCGTTAGACTGCACTTCAGTAGATAATTTCTCCAGTAAAACCAACAAATGCATCTAATGTACCTAATACATTTACAGGCATGAGGCCAGGTGATCACAGATACCTGTACCTTCAGCTGTGAAGCGTGAGTACATAACTTAGGCATGTAAATCATTAATCAGCCCAGGCATGTCAGACTGCAAAGGTATACTGTAGATACACATCCAAGTGACCTTGGCATGCTCCCACACATCACAGGCTTGCATGTCTGAGTGAAGAGCCTGTTTAAACGTATGTGTGTCTGAAGTTCAAGGCCTTTTTGATCTAGGGAAATGACACTATTTAAATTAGTTTCCAATGAAACTATGTTTCACTGTTACTAGTCTTCATTAGCCTCTGACTTCAAAATATACTCTGAAATTGAAGTAGGTGAGGTACTTAAAAAATCAATAATACATTGGCAAAATCTTACTGCGAATCGAACCTGAAAAAAACCCAAACCTCCTGTATTTCCTAGTACTGGAGTGGAAACTTGAAGAATTATCCTTGTATTGTAGTATCTGGCTTGTATAATAATCCAGCTGCCCAAGACATTGCATCATCGAATTACTACAGGTTTCAGAAGCATCTTAATATAACTGTTATCAACACTTAAAGTTTGCACTGGGTAGCCCTCAGCACACCTCATCAGGAAGTGGTCTCCCTTGCACTGGTATGGGCTTGCAGAAAACTAAGAAACAGACCCCATCCATAAAAGCTCTCAAGCCATGCGTTAGGTCAAATTTAAAGAGAAACCTCAGAGTTTTCTTGTTAAATCCCTAAAGTTAAATAAACAGATCCTATGTTCCCTATTCAATAGGGCTATCAGAAAGGGAAAAGCTTTTAGTCACTGTACATTGCACACCGTAAACTCCTCAACATGTAGTTTCCAAGCCCTATTATGTCCGTGTTTCAAGTGTTAATGGCCCAGATGTGGCTCTCTTGATAGCCTACAGTCCTGTGTTGTTAGAAGCAGCCTTTCCTTTCATCTATGCAATTCAACTGTTTTAGCTGAAGCGATTGCAAGCAGTATCACTGTCAGATCATAACAAAAAGCGTAATTTTCATGTCCTGCTACACACATCAAATCCCAGTTACTCTACCTCAGAGCTCATCTGCCGCTTGCTAAATTGTCAAGTGACTATTCACGCACTTAGGAGGAAAAATACACCTGTCAAGTTTCACATCAGGTGTTGGCAAATAGCTAGATATTCACGGTAAGGTATCTGTCTAGGCCAAAAAAAGAAAAAAAGCAAGAATTATACTTCACCAAAAATACCATACACAGTGAATGGTGACTGAAAAAGAGAATTTTAACATATGTACACACATTTCATGCCTCCTCCCTCAGCTACTTAATTACTGACTCTTTGAATGCTAATGCAGTCTTCATGCATCAGTCAACTGAAGACAGCACAACAAGCAGCTGTAGATGCCAGTCACTTTGCCACAGTATACTAACACAATTAATTAGATATCAGTGTCAGTTATTAGCAAAATCCAAAAAGGTTTTTGGTGTGCACCAATGGTTTCTGTATTTGAATGCAAGCAGCCTCTGGCACAAACACGCTGTCGGATACAGAATGCCTGTGTTGCTTCACTTGATGGATCTACATCCTGGACAATGCCCCCCGTTAGTAACAACAATAGCTGGAAAGAGCCATTTGTTTTCAATCAGCAGGGCCACTAAGTCATATTATATTCAAAATACGAAATCTTTGAATTGGAAGACAAAAAAAATGCCGAAAAGATCTAGAAAGAAAATAGCACGAACTAGCCAAAAGGTTATATATTTTTTTTAGAAAACCACATTTTAACAGTTCCACTAGTATGAGATCTTTTCTTGAAATCACCCATGTTATGTGAAGGTTAAAAATAATGATGGATGAAAAGTAATCAGCTAGACCCATGGTATTTAACTGTTAGTTTGGACTCCATAAATATGACCATATTTAATGTTGATCAGTGTAGTTTTACACCTATTGTTCCTTTAAGACACGTCACAGCTGAAGTGATTTGATTTTTTAGCTCATTTCCTTCTGTATCATCAAGGAGCACTTCAGAAGTTTCTTCTGCAGCCAGAAGCACAGAGAGATGATGGGGGGTGGTGGTGGTGGTGTGTCTCTCAGCTCTGATCATGAGGGCAACAGACCCTAGTCATGGCTAGAGGTTGTTTACAATACCTTCAAACACTGAAATATATTGAACCTGCAAGCAATTTCCACAAATACCTATCATAGAATGTAGCGTGTAGTGTGATTGTCAGAAGATGCTGCTGACCAGAGATCACACACTGGCCTAAAGGTCGGTGCTACACACAGGAAACCCTTTCAGAGTGCTTGCTGAACACACACAGGCATTCCTCACCTCTCACCACTGCAGTCCTACATGTACATCACCAGCTTTCCCTAAGCCTCACTAAGCACCATGAGTTACAGCCTGTACCACTGTGCCAGCCCCATGACAGATCTGAGGCTTGGGGTTTGTAAGACTATTTATTCACAGGAGCTTTAAATACCTGCATACCAGCTCCAAGATATAACTGACAAGCAGATATAGCTTAATCCTTGCTTCAAAACAATATCTTCAAAAATTGCCTTGAGGTCTGATGTGTTTTCCTATGTAAAGAATTGGCAATCACATCATGATCATCTGCAGCAAATGGAAGTGTTTAACATCATCCAAGATCCCATCACAGACAGACAATTCTTGCTGGAAGGAACCCAACAGGCTTAATGGGTTTTAAGTCTGGTGCACAAACTGCCTAAACACAAGAATTAAATCTGAGCCAAAGAGAGTATAGTATATCAGGATTCATCTAAAAAAAAATTTAAAAAACACACCATATAAATAACAGTTTTATTTTTAGCCATTTCTTTACTGATAACACATTTGTTTTATCCATTAGAGTCAAAAAGCCAAGGTGGCTATTTGCCCAGGAGCAGTTGTGAGTATTTCACCACGTTTTTTCCTTGCCCTGACCTTTCCTCATCCCGCAACTAACCTGGGTAAAAGAGTTTATTTACTTTCCTGCTCTTGAAGAAAGGCAGCCAGCAGGTGAGCTGAACTCAAGAGGTCTCCCCCCACCCTGGGACCGCTTGGACATTTATCTGCAATGAAGACAGGGTGGCTCCAGTGCAGCCACCTGTGTCACTGCACTTGATGCACACAAAAACACGGTCAGCACTGCTGATCCCCATCCCCATGGGTGTTAGGAGAAGAGGTGCCCTTGGCACCAGGAGGGCAGAGCGGGGTGGGCAACACAAGAGCTCTCATTCAAGGTGTTCAGGGGTGGCAGCAGGTCCAGTACAGCTCCCTGGGGTAAGAGAGCACAAGGCGGGCAAGTCAGTCACATCGATGCTTTGACTGCAGTGCATCTTGTATTTTCTCCATGCCAATCTAGACCTAGGGCTCTGAAGTATCTGCCCAACTGCCACTCACATGGAAGGGACCTAGGCTTCACCTATCAAAGTAGCTTTTTAGATGCTTTCTTAGGCCTTTCCTGTACCCTCACACTTGCCAGTAAAAGTGTACATGCCCACATACTTCAGTTAATTTCCTCGTCTGATCCATTTCCTTGTCTTTTCCAGTTATGAAAATTTTCACAAAGGTATCCGAATTTCCTTTCTGAATGTTGTTCATCATTCAAACAAAACCAGACCAAAAAAACCCCAACCAAACCAGAACTACAAGTGTCTTGAAAACTTTGCACCCCTAAACATGTAATTGTGACCAGCCCTTTCTAATTTTTTTTTTTTCATTTTATCTTCTAAAACTGAGCTATCAAATAAGAGTTTGCACAAGTGAAACCAATGCAAGTACTCCTATTAGCATGTACAAGAGTTCCCCCTTCATTTGATAGTATTTCTAGAGCATTTGGAGCACGGCCTAAAATGAAGAACTTTTAAATTCAGCAAAATATTTGAAATTCGCAACAAAATGCATTCAATAGTTAGCCAAAAGTGATTTCTGAGACTATTAAATGCCATCAAATTTAATTTATGAAGATTCATTTGCTGGTGGATGAAGTGTGTGTATATACAAGGGCATTATTGTTTCTGCTGCTTTAAGCTATCTTTCAAAATTAAGAGCTGAACTTAAACTCTGAATTTCAAATATTATAATCAAACACATATTTCAAAATTGGCTTGAGTTCAGTGCTTAAATTCAGACAATAGAAATCCATGAAGTATGAGTATACTGTTTCAGAGAGCAGATAAAACTGAGGCAAACACTTTATGAGTCTATGCTCACAGCACTCAATTAGAGTTCATAAATACGGGTTAAACTTTTCACGTGGCACTGTCAGCCTGAAAAACAAAGCCAAACCAGAAGCAATTGCTTTTATTTCATGATCCCTCACACAGACCAACTCCTCCTGCTCTTTAAGCTTTCCAAACGCTCATTTTTATAGACACCACTCTTCAACTGGCCAGGGTATTTTCCAATACATAGCTCAAATACAAATTTAAAAACAAACAAAACACACACACAAGCTTTGTGTAGCTATGGCAGGGGGATGACTTCAACTGTGAGTTTGTTGTGCCCTACTTCTGACAGTGCTGAAGTAACAAAAATATATTATTTGTTCTGTCTCCTGAGGGTAGCTCTTTGTCTGTTGCCATATCTACCATTTGCCCTGCCGAAGACTTCTGTGTTACACAAATATGATCTTACATACCCACACCTAAGCTACCTATACCCCTCACCTATAGCTACAAATAAACCTGGCATCACTGCCTCATCTCTGTGTAGGAAAGCCTGGAAATACAAGTAAATCACTTGGTTAAGGGCAAGCTCCTTACAGTACAGAGCAAGGTTACTGAGGTGGGTAAAATTCTTAACGGTCTTTAAAGCATTGTATGAATCAGGGGCGGTTTTCTGTCATTCAACAGGGTAAAGACAAACAGAAGCAAACATCTGATCTGGAAAACTGTCTTTCAACCATTAAGATCATAGACTACAGCACATATACATTTTTCTGCTTTAAGGTATCAAAATACTCAGTATACTGTACCACAGATACTTAAAATTAGGGATAAAAATAAAAATGTTCTTTTCAAGTTACCATTTTTCACTGCATCAGTGTGGCTATGAGACTTTTCTGCAAAAAAAGAGTGTGTAAGCATAAAGTGTATTTTTGCTGTTTGAAATGGAGGAACAAGGGGGAAACTGTGAGTGTCACAGAAGGTTAGCAAGTGCCCTCACAACTACCTGGATTTTGCCAGGATTCCAGACCACCCTACATCAGGGAGATACCACCTTCAGAAAAAGGCATCAAACAACCCTCTCAGCAGTGCCTGCAGATTTGGGGAAAGAAATTGCAGCATCACAGAGATGCCAGATGGGGTACAGTCACTCCCACTGCTGCCTTAGAGGTGCATTCAGAGGCAGCCACACAGAGGTCAGCACCAACACCAAGGTTCAGCTGCAGCGATCCCACCAAAACCTGTCTGCCAGATAAACAAGGCTCCCTACCAAAAGAAACACCAAGCTTGGGCTACCAGGGTGTTATTCAGATAACCCACATCTAACACACACACCCCTCACCCCCCACCAAAGCAAACCTTTTGCTTCTCACAACAGGATGCCACATGCAGTCCCCTATAAACTTGGTTGCTGAGGTCTCCTGGCAGTGCCTGACTTGTATGTGAACATGTGACTTTAGAGCAGGTCACTGAGGTGATAGTGGCTACCTGAGGACTAATCAAAACACCATCCAAGTACCTATGAAGATCTAGCCCTTTGATGCCTTGATTTTACCATCTGGAAAAGAGGAAGCTATCATCCATCCCTGCTTTCCAGCAGCAGGAACAGTACGACAGATTAAATTCCTTAGCATTTGCAAGCTGCCCACTATTTTTTTTTGATACAGCATCCCACAAACATAGACGACCATACTGTGTTATTTTCAAACTCAGTGTGTTTGTATTATAAATCTTTTGGAGCAAGATGTCAGTTTTTAAAATCTTTTTAAAGGACTCTTCAAGTTTTCAGAAGAATCACTAATACTGGAAGTCGGGCTCTTTACATGAGCAAATAGATGATAGATTCTTCTCATAAGGTCTGACACAGCTGATGCAACAGTCAGCGGTTTTCTTTCTTCTTCTTCAACCAACAGAGTAAATCTTGGCATGAGTTTATAAAGGCACAACAGACTGAGAAGAAAGATGCCAACAGCCAGTTAGAAGCGAAAAAAAGAAGCAGAAGTGTGGGAACTTTCCACAAGTAAATGCACTTAATTTCTGCATCATTTGCTGGTTCTCAAGATGGTAACTTCAGATTTCATTTCTCAAAAATAATGAAACATTATTCACCCTGCTGTCAGCATGGCAGACATAAAGCCACCTGTAACCTCTCATCGGGTGTCTACAGGGGAACGACTTTAGTGTTTTTCTCCTACCTTGCCTGCTCAGCCTGTACCTACAGCTCCCTTTGTTTTTTAACTTCTTGATGGCAGCTCTTCTTCCAGACATCACTCTAGCGCTTACCAAACACCATCTGACTTGCAGATCCTTCCAGTAATTTCAGCTGATATTCCACTATTCCTATCACTAACGTTGAATTGAAACCACTCTCCAATTGATTGTCCTGGCTATTTCTCTACCTCTAGTCTGTAATGTTGTACTCTTTGTTTAACTTCATATACAGCTGTCAGTAGATTATCCTGACTAGTGCAGGAAAACCTCAGAATTCAGCAGACTTGCAGTTCTAAGATTACAAGAAAACAAGCAAACTGAAAAACAGCTCCTCTCCCTAAAACTCCAAATCACCTTTGTCGTTGTGGATTTTAAGAGTTTAAAAATATAGACATGAATATTACACACTGTTACAAGGATAGCTGCACATTTACACTCATTACACATCAGAAGTTACTGTATCCGTTTAAAAGGACGGAAGCCTCCCTAAATATCTTCCTATCATTTTTTCTCTTATTCTGCACAGATAATTTTTGTTTTCTTATTAGTCAAAGGAAAAAGATTAGCAAAACATTTTCCACGTTGCCGAGAAGTTAGCCTAGGCAGTTCAGGAAGTACTGCAAAGTAAAGGGACTAAATAGAGGGGTGGGATGAACTCCTCCTTGGTGGGGCAGAACAGGAAGGGGAGAAAAGGAGATTACAAGACCAGCTATTGATCCAAGTCAGGATGGATGGATGCATCCTTCTTTATATACACTTTGTTCAGACATCTGAGATGATTAAAACCAGATGAATCCTGGGAAGAATGAGGATAACAGGAGAACTGCAAGCCCTCTTGGTGAGCCTGCTGTAGGAACCCACAGACAAGTCTTAGTCAGCCCTGCGTGACCCATGAATGATAAACTATTGAGGCCATGCCAGCTTTCCAAATTCTCTTGCCAGAGAAAGAGCCCACTGAAGCTGGGTAGACAGTTTTACAGATACCTGCTACTCTAAGTACTTTCCAGTATAGAAATATTCCACTGATTTTAAGGAATCTCCCCAGGTTGCTTTAAGACAACCCCAAATCCCCTTTAAGCTCTCAGGTCGACCATTCACGGCAACTGAAGAACTACACAAGGCTAAGAAAACACTCTCACTGCCTCTTCAGTCTTGGCACCTGGGTGATGGGATTTTTTCATTAACGCTTTTCACACATATACAAAAAGTTCTACTCACTAATCTATATTTTTTTAAGCCTTTTTCAGATTTAGGTCAGATTCAGCACAGTTCCAAGGTCACCATCAGCACTTAAATAATATAAAATCTTAAACCAGACAATAAATACACATGCAGTTTCCTGTATTGTATTTCCACTCAATACAGGCTAATAAACAATCCAAAGAGATGCAAAACCTTCATGAGTCCTCTACTTACGCTATTCCAAATTGCTGTTTTTTTCCCATAGTAACTCTAAACAACTTACATAACAACAGATGCATGGGGTAGGAAGGAAAGTATTTAGAAAGGCCATAGAAATCTGTAACTATGATTCTGATGGTATTAATTCCTTCACACAGATCTGCAGGGGGCTCAGTTGCCCCTTTTCTGCCAGGGAGCACAGCAGGGACATAGCTGCCTCTGGAGCAGCTGCAGAAACACCCCAGAGACATCACTCATACCCTCACACAAAGCCTAGTATTTAGCCTTCAGGCAGGTCAGAAAAAGTTTCTCAAGAGTGTTGTCTTCTGTCCTCACTAAATCAAACGATCATTTCATGAGAATTACAGTGCAAACGTGTTCTTTCCAGAAAAACAAATTAAAAATTAATAAAAAAGAAAAATTCTACTGAATTGGCACAAATAGTAGATAACATGGATTTGTTTTGTTTTTAAAGATATTTATGAACACTTTAAAACACCTCCAGAGTTAATGAATTTCTCTTGGATGTGGATTTATGGAGACTTTTCGCAAACCTGGAGGAGTTCAGGCAAGTGAAAAAAAAAAAAAGTCTTAATGAGATCAGAAATCAACCAGTCCAATAAAAGGAGACCAGAAACCATTCATGAAGCTTCTATTTAGATTCAGTGCTCACACTTGGAACTTAGGTCAAGTAATCACTCTTTCTTTCATTTCTATTTGGTGTATCAGTGATGGTCAAATTTCACCAGTGCAAATGATGCTCATACGCCTCCAGCTAAAGAGAAACAGGCATTTGAACACAGTGGAGAGCTCGTTTGGCAGCTGTTTCTGAAGTAAACATGACTCTGAGACTAATTTTCCAAAGCAGCATCCTTCCAAAAGGATTTGTGAATAAAAACTCCAACTGCACAATCCTTAAAACAGTAAGAATGGAAAAATAACTACAAGTTTCTGTTTGCAAACCAATGGACACAAAGACTTTGCTAGCTATTATGCCACTCCCGTGGAGAGAGTTAAAACGATGACCACCCCCTTGAGCTAGGTTTCCCTGGGTGGGGATGGAAAGATAGCTCCCACCCATACTGGATGCTTTTTGTTCATATGCTACTTACCCCCCAGCTTCCAGGAGAACGAAAGACCACGAGGCTTGGCTGCGATGCGCTCCATCTCTTCACTGTTGGTGGCCAGCTACTGGGAGACCATTTTCAGCTCCTGAAAGTTAAAGGAACCCTTAAGTCCAAAACAGCTTTTACATCACTTTAGAAGCAAAACAGAAGGTTTTTTAGAGTGAGAGCTCTTTTACAGTGATTTTGGAAGGGGCTCCTCAGCTGCCCAAGTTAAAGGACTGCTCACAATCACATGCCCTAAACCAAGTGCTTACTTCAAATTCTTTCCCTTACTTATCTTAACATTTAACTTCTCCCTTTTCAGCCAAAACAAGAAAAGCAGGAAAACTCTTCACAATAGGGACAATTAGCCAGAGCTCAAACACATGAGTAAGTCACCTCTACTTAGTGACTGACCACCTGAGCAGGTATGGAAATAAAAGGAAAGAGATTTTTAGCTGATGTATTTCACCTTGTGCTTGTTGTGGGCTAAGAGCATACAGGCAGCCAACTGGAGGTCAGTTGATGTGTGGTTGCTGATTCCCTCGTTCTTGTTGAAAGAAGGGAGTGGGGTGTATTGCTGTGTGCCATCTAGCAATCACAAAAGCTTTGAGTTTGGTTGGAGCTTGGTCCTGTCTTGAGAGAATTCTCTTTCATGCATTTTTCTAATTTGTTTTCTATTTTTATTTTCCTTATTAATGATGATGATAAATGGTCATCTATTAGGCATACTTGTATTTAAAAAGTGATCAAACGTAGGAGAAAATAGCTGCTTTCAATGCCTTTTATGCTTTTTTTCTTCCATGCATTTTACAGCATGCATTTTTCCCTGACATCAGGTTGAATCCATGAAAAAATGCATCCTTGTTAAAATGAAAGAATAAGCATCATCCTACAAGCAACCCTGCCCCCAGAAATACACCAAACAAAGCAGTGTGTGCAGCTACAACAGCAATTCATAGCAGTAGCACAGAGGATGATGTTCTCCTCTGGCCTAAAACGTAGCCTGAAGGTGAGCCTGGTGATGAATGTGTGGGCAAATGGTGTGTTCAGGAGGCAAGCGTGGGCTTAGGAAAAGGTTTTCACCCACATCTGACTGACAGAATGGGCATGCTTGAATCCAGTGCAAACATATAAAGTTAACTTACGGGAAGCATGTGACATTTTATGGCATTTTATAGAAGCTTCCCTCATCTCCAATATCGTGAAACAAATTCAAACTATGAAAGATGGTATCATCTTCTAATGACGGTGAATCCTTCCTTGTCACAGCTCTGGCACAGACAATCGGTGTTTTCCAGTAGATACCATTCATCCATTGTAATCTTTCATGTTAAATACAGCTGCTACCTTAAAATAAGTTTAAATTTAATAACTAATCTTATTTCAAAGCTTTTGTCATATGACATTATCACAAAGTATATATATAAATTTGTTTTAGCTTCTGACTAATTAAAGCATTACAGGCAGAATTTGGAAATTAATTCTGGCAATGTCAGGGAGATAAGTATAGGCACCCAATTAGGCTTGGAGCTTTTGAAGGGATCAGGAATGAGAAATAAAGTAATTTTTAAGTTAACCTCAGAAGATCACTAATGTTAATATTTCTCCCCTGCCCCCATCTTAGATAAGTCTTGATTTTCTGAAGATTTTGTTTGAAACTGTGAAGGAGCATGTCAGCAGGCCAGACTCTCCTATGGATTTCAACTCCACACTCAGAAAGGTAACATCATTAGATGTATTCTTGCTTAATATCAGCAGGTCCTTGCAGCAGACCATTTATCACAGTATGCACACACTTTAGAGCGACCAAGTCAGTCAAGGACATGCCATCTGTTATGGGCAGTTTGGTCTCAGCCTCAAGCACCTCCTGTCAGTGGATGTTTTTCTTTTTATTCACTGGCATGTTTGAGGTGGTCATGGAAAGGCATTCTGTATGTGGAACAAAGCGTGGAAAGATTCTTCCCTTCCCAGGGAACAGTAGCCGAGACCTTGAGGAATCTTTGCCACCAGCAGAAGCACGCTTCTCACTCTACGGAAGATGTTTCTTTGAAACCAGATCCCATCTCCATCACTGGACGCTCCCTGCCTCCCTCCACTCCATCACATAGATCCTTCCTTTACTCCATGGACCGGACCCAGAAGTATATTTAAGTGCTTAATTAAGAGCTCAGTGGAACTGAAATACCTCTTGAGCTTTGGCCTGTGTCTGCTAAGCAAGACAGAGGCACAGACACAGCTGTCCTGACACCGCCAAGCACTGCCCTGCAACCCTCTTGGGCAGTATGCATGGTCAACAAGGCAGCTGTCCAAACAGCAGTCTCCAGGGGCTCTGTTTCCTGCACAGCTTCCCAATGGCTGAAAAGTTGGAAATATTAATACAGACAGAAACTCAATTTATAGACTAGAACTTTCTGTAGTAGTAGAGGCCATCAGAAAACTTCTGGGGAAATGTTAAAACAGATCCTACCTCAGGGTTAGGACTTAAAAAAGGGAAAGGGAAATTAGAGCTCAGCTTCTCACTGCTATGACCTCTGACTTCAGGCGTTCTGATTGATAATGTTTGTGTGAGGCAGACAAAACCCCCGATAAAAAGGAGTTTTACCATGGATGGCATTCAACATTTCTAAGAGCTATCGAACACACTCAGCTATAAAGTGACATGGTCTATGAGGCCATGTAAAGCTGTTGCATAGAGAGCGGCTTCAGCTTCCACACAACATTCACATCATTTATTTCTCATGAGAACAAAGTCTGTTTCCCACCTCTACAGAGCTGTTAGAACTGTGCTCCCATGCATTGTTTGAGCACTGTCAGGTTTTTACTGTTTCACCACTTCTACTGCTTTTTAACTTGCTCTTTACTTTAACTTCCCCTATTTTCCTAGGTATGAGGAAATACCAGGTAAAACGTGTATTACAAAACAAAACCTGTTGTTCCCCCCTCTGTTGTGACATTCTTCTTTCTTGATAAGTTTCCACGTCTTTTCTGCAGTTTTTCCAGGGTGACCTCTGTCAGACACCAGATTTATTGCCTTAATTATACCTGCACTGTCTTCTACTTGGAAAACCTGAGACAGAGAGAAGATTTTGGCATCTACCTGAAAGTAAAGTGACGGTAGTGGTGATGTGGTCTTCAGCCTCCCTGCCTTATGAATGAATTTTAAAAGCAGACTACAAAAGTGTTGGAAACAAAACTGTGTAGATAGTGTTTCACACAGAAGTTTGAACTGCAGAGAGTATCATAGATATGAAGTCACCCTTCTGCGTGTGTGTTCCCCTGCACGTGTGAAAGTCCATACTTGCAATTTGGAACAGGCAAGAGCACAAAGCCAAAAAGAGAACAACTGCCAGCCTCCATCACTCAGGTGTTTTGTACATAATCCCTCAGCTTGGTGACCTCCACCTTAGCAAAGTGAAATGGTTACAGAAAAAAAAAAAAAAGAAACAAAAAACAAGCTACGTTGTAAAATGTCTCTGAAGTGTTTTACTGTGATACATTGACCTGTGTACCAGCTTGGTTTAGATGTCACAGTAAGTCAGGTATGATGTGCTTTAGCAGACTCAGGGTCACATTCCCTCAGTACAAACCAGCCCCTGTGCTGTGCCACACCAGCAGAGACATACACAAATCCCAAAACTGGAGAAGCATGTGATGGCTTCCTGCTGCTTAAAGGAAGGGCTCTATGATACAAGCCAAAAGGGGAATAGAAACCCAGAAGCACATCAGTGCTTTTGTGTGTTTTGGGAGCCCACAATGAGAGAGCAGGGTGGGTTTTGGCTGAGCCCTGGCAAATAAGCTGGGCTGTTTTCCTCGCTGATGGTATTTGCTGACTCGGGTGCCCAGAGGGAGGAAGCAACATCCCGGATAGAAGAGCAAGCAATCCCTCTGCAATGGCAGTGTTCTAGCTTCTCCAACAGGTTTTCCTTAATCATCGATAAAGCAAATGTAGAACCCCGTATTAAAACACTACCAGTACGTAAGAATTTACTTCCCTCTAAGGCTGGAAAAAGCTATCGGTGACACCTGTCTTTGCCAACACTGCATCTGCCTGAAGAGACAACTCCATCCAGTGCAGCGGTGGGGTTCCTGGGGAGAGGGCTCTGCTCCTCCTGACTTATCCTTAGCAGACCAGCATGTCCTGTAAATATTTCAGATTGATCTTCAACATTACAAGCTTAAAAAGAGGAACCTGAAGAAGTGGGCTTTTCCCCCAGGCACCCCAAAGTTGGGAGGGCACATCTTTGTAGCAGCCAAGCTCTGCAGCTTGTAGGGCCTGGAATTTTCCCATTGCTCGCTCCTTGGCAAGGATTTCATACACTCATACCTAGGAAGAAGTTCCTCAGTGGGAAGTAGCAGTTGACCCTAAAACATAAGGTGGCCCTGAAACATACCAAACGTAACTGGTTTTTTCCTGATGAAATTAAAATAGTAGATAAATAAGAGCACTGCTTGAAGTACTAGGATGGCCACAGCATCTGAAGTGGGAAGCAGCAATACAGAGAGTGAATCTGGAGGAGTGATGCAATTCCCCCTGCAGAGACCCTTTACACTGCCCCTGCTCTCTGTGTGAGAAGTTCATCTTTAATTAGTCCAAGTCTCATAATATTCAGCTGATGATGCAGAAAACTATTAGCTACCTCCCTGCCAGGGAAGAAGCTGAAGCCTATGGCAGGTTTTCCTTGTCTTTGGCAGTGGTGTGAACAAAATGAACAGGGCAAGAGGCTGCATCTGCTGGAGCTGCTGTTTGCTCCTTTGCATTGACTGATGCGCTATCCCCTCCTCCTTAACAACATCTGGACGAGGGGCACTGATGAGACTGAGAAAGGCTTTATCCAGTCTTTTAAAGAGAAGGTGGAAAATCCCATACATAAGTAGCTAAGGTTAAAAGTCAAGTGTGCAATTAACAGTTACCAAGTTATGTGGCCCTTTTGTGCATGTCCTTTGAGCATGGTCTGCTCTTCCTGCAGAGCTACAATGAGGATGTGCATACCTTTCTACAATCCTGAACCCTTCCTCATTCTGTAGGAAATGATTGGTGCAACCCTTGTGCTGTCAAAGCCTCTCTGAGCAAGGTCACAGGACTCCCAAATCAGTGAGTCGCTTGTATTTGCTCAGAATCATCTGCAGAGACATGCAAACAATTAAGAGCAGATCACAAATTGGAACAAATTAAGAAAGTTCTCAAACAAAGAAGTCTTTGAGTTGGGTTTATGTCTAGGGATGACTGGTTGCGGCTAATCCTTAACAGGATAAAATTGCACTCACAAGGGGAATATTATGTCAGTGACCTTTCACTAAATGACAGGGTCCTACCACATAAAGTAACTGAAAAGCTATCTCAGTTACAGATTTTCTCTAGCTCTTGTGGAAAAAGAAGAGGTTGGCCAAGGAATTTATTCTTTTTCCTGCATTTTAAGTAAAAAAGTTATTAATTCAGTCTTGTTCAAGAAGCTATAAATGCATCTCTAAACGGTTTATGGCCAGCAGATAGGTTTATTCCCCAAAGGGCTCATGCAGCCACCACTGAAATCAAAGATAAGATGGTGCATCAGCAAGACACCTATCCTGCCAGTCTTGGCAAGAAGAGGTGCCAGGCAGCACTTCATCCTCACTAGGAGCACACCAGGGCCTTAAGCCACCCAGCATGGCAGCTCACTCTCTGCCACCATCCTTCTCCTCATCCTGCAGGATGAAGGCTCAAACATCCCCTTGGGGAGACGAGGCAGAGAAAGGGTTAACATCTTCTAAGGATGGATAAATCTGGGACTACTTCTTCTTGGGTAAATATTACCACCTAAAAGACAGACTCAGGTTCTTTCTCTTCTCACCAAGTCCTATGTGGACTCTAGCCTAATGGCCACACAAGGAGCACGCTTTTCAGCTCAGAAGGCATCCCATAGGAAAACAAGATTGTTCTGTCACTAGTCTGGGGACTTCTGCTGGGAGGACAGCAGTTTTAGGTATGGCCTCAAAAGACCATGTGATATCTAGGGAATATAACTGGCAATGAAATAAGTCCTTCCAGAGGTTAGATACCTATGGGCCAAAGAAACCAAAGATAGAGGGGTAGCCCATCTGTGTTTACAGATAAAAATCTGCCTTCATTTTTTGATCAGCAACATAAGCAACAGTTGCAGTCCCAGCATTCACTTTCTGGTGTGTGTGTGTGTGTATCTGAAGCCATTATCTGCAATATCACTCAACATAAAACCTAAAATTCCAAGTTGCAGGTTCATTGAAGTTTTTCCCCTAATGGTCTTGAATCAGCAAAGGCTTAGCCCCCATTTTTCACACTCTGAGGTGCCTGTATCTCAGTTAAACATTTGAGTCACTTCTGGCACCACTTCACCTGAAATTCATTCTCATTCATTTCAACAGTCTTTTGATCAGGCTGCATATAATGAAAATTATTTTTCTTTCGCTACCCCAGATAGTTCAGAAAGGTCGGATTGTTTTTAAAGAACTTTTTAAAATTACAGTTTGATTGAGTTTTATATGATTCCCTCCGGTCCCCAGACAGATTAGTAAACACAATCTTTTCATTTAGCAGTGAATTTAAGTATCTTTGAATGTATGGTTTGAAATTCTGGCTCAGCTGACCTAAGAAAAGTTTAAGCACTTTTTACAATGAGGCCAAGATTTCATTTGGTGCTTCATGTGTGAGGCACTTTGGTTTCCAGTGGGGAAAATCAGTATAAAACATCTTTTACAAACAGCACTGGTTTTGCCAGCCTTTGCAGTAACTGATGTTTCAAGTGTTTCAGGGGATCTGGAAGGTAAAGTCAAGTGGTTGGACAACTTTCAGAAGTTCAGGCAGCTGCAGGAGGTCATCATTTGGCCTCAGGTCTGGGATCCTGACACGAGATTCTACATCCCACAGGTGAGCAATTTTTTTAAAGGGCATTTCTCCTTGAGGAAAGTTTAGATTTCTATCTATCTTTATAGCGTGATCTGAAGTGGGCCGATTGTCTATATTCCAGTTGCTGGGGATGGCTCTGCTCTAACAGGAGCAGCCACAGCCTGAGCGCTGCAAACACTGTAGCAGAACATGCAGGCTGTGCTCAGTGCCTTGGATGGCAGCGTGGCTTCCTCTCAGCTAGCATCCAAGACAGTAGGGTGGTATGACCCAGGAGGACTCTCCAGTGTTTGGTTTTGGGGGACAGAATGAAATAGGACAGATGCAAGTATTACTACCTTTTTATAGGGATACAAAGTAGAAGTTATTTGCCTCTTTCACTCCCTGAACTGAGTCAAAGAAATTCTGTGTTACAGGAATACTATGGCTGGCAGAGTTTACATTGCAAGACCTTAGTATCTGCCTGGTGTTGTTCTGATGTGCTGGATTCCTACAGCTCAGGAAAGTTTCAAGAATGTAGGAAGCTTTCTAATGCTCCCCTCACGACAGTCCAGCAACCTGAGAAAATTTTATTATCTGACAGAGATGTCAGGACTGTTGGAAAGAAGGTGGGGGTAGGAAGAAAACAGGGAAATGCTGAAATAGATGGAAGGTTAGCTTTATTCTCTATTCCAAAACAGCCTGTTGTATGTGTCTCCTCTTGATTTCCCCTATTTTAAAATGGAGATGACTCTTAAGTTTTGGGGTTTTTTTATTGATGAAAGATACTATAGAGAGTGTTCTACAGATGATAAATAGCTGTATTTAGCCAGGAAAAAAAAGGCACTGAATCACCTGAAATTCCTAAAGTTTCAGTGTAGAAGTATACCTAGATAATTCAGTTTTTGAAGTTGATGTAAATTAAGGCTATGAAGATGATGTAAATTTAGGCTAAGCTGACGCATGCTAAATCTCAAGAAGTTTGTGTCTGATTAAAAAGGTGTATTTTTCAGAAAACACCACTAACCTGTTCTGCCTTTGTAGGAGCTAGTGAAGGCATGCAGTGAGAGATAGTAGAACAGCAGCACCATCCCATAGCACCAGGGGCAACGAAGGGAGCGAGCAGGGACTCAAGGGGTCTGGTACCCACAGGCATGTCTCTTTTAAGGCTGGTGAACCTTCTGTGAGGGGCTGCAGCACATCTGGAGTCACAGCAATTGTGTGCTTGGCAAGCATGCAAGGGGAGGTGGGGAAATGCACCACCAAGGCATGGAGAAAAAGTCCTTCTATGAAAAGAAAGGGGAAGGGTGGAAGAGAGGGAGGGGGGAAAGATTTTTGAACACCTTAGACTGACTGTTTTCTGACTATGGGCTTGTATTTCTGTTGTGGTTTTTTTAGTACAAGGTGTGACTTTGCAGGAGAACTCCAGATACCAATGAGTTTTTCTAAGGTTCCTCAGCCAAATAAGCTGAGCACCTTTGCTAAAACACATAATTTAGGGCTGTTTAGTGCCTGTGCTTCATGAGCAGATGGCAGACAAGCAGCTAACCAACTTCATTTTCTATTCCCAGAAATACGGGGGCTCAGGCACCAGCTTAATCCCTGTCTGTCCTTCCCTCACTCCTGAGCTTCAGTCCTTCCTAAGAGAGGGTGGGTTTTGCACAGTTGTAGACCAGTCCTCCTGCTAGATGGACTGACACTGAAAAACACTGACCCTGTCAAGTACGTGCCCACAGGCATTTGAGCATCTTCATAAACACCAGCTCAATGCATTGCATACATGGCAGTGGCAAGACATGGTTTGCCCGCCTCCGCTGCCCCGCGCCCGCACCCCGTCGCCGCGCTCCCACCCCCCCGACCGCCCTG
>WTSP01013422.1:0-26628 GCA_025331215.1 Actenoides lindsayi | reverse complement strand
CCACATTACCGCTGTCAAGATGAGTTAAGGGAAGCGTGATATATACAGAAATGACTTTTTAAGTTAATAGGAGTGCAAACACCAGTGCCTCAGTACTGCTTGTCTTCATGGACCTGCTCTTACTGCAAGGCACGACCTGCTAACACAGACAGGACACTCCATGGCCCTCTGCCTCTAACAGGGACTTTCACGTACATACCAGCCACAGTCAGATATTATCCCTTTACCCCAAAGGGGGTATCAAGACTCACATGACTTCTTTCTCACAAACCAAGTATTTCCTTGCCCTAACTGTCCTAACATGCTCTGTCAAACCCCGGGCCTCTTTCCCTAGCACATTTTCAATTCTCTGGTAGTTATGCAGCATTTTTTCTGTTGTCTCACTGCCCAGCACCCCAGCACCCTGCTCTTCTGGGTGTCCCCACATGTACAGCAGCAATTCTCCAGGAGGCTGGAAAGCTTTTCCTCCTGCTGCTGCTCCTACTCACCTCCCCACCAGCTACTGACAGGATGGAAATCACCCACCATACATCAACGTTTTCTTGCTCACAGACATTCAAAGGCATTGCCAGGGGAAACTGCCCCAGTAACATTTGCTGCTGTGTCCTTGGGTAAGGAGGGGAGGAGGACTGACCTCCACAGAGCGTGACCAGCCTTATCCCACCAAAACAACATCCCCTGCAACACCAAACCAGAACTTTGGCAATGAGCAAGCATGAAAAATCAGGTCTTTCGTTGGTCTGAGCCATTCATGCAGGCTCTCACACACCTCAGTCTAACACTGCCCAGATCCCAGTAGCCTCCTGTATCAAAGAAATAGAAGAGAAATACAAATCTCCAGGATCCAGGGCCTGTCAGCCATCCTAGCCCTAAAGACTGTGAGGAAAATCTCAGGGAGCTAGAGTACTCTCCAGGAAATCAATAGATACAGAAAAAAACACATCTAGAGGCCATCCAATTTATGGTAACTTTGAAAGATATTCACCCAGAGTAATTATCATTCGGCATCAACGCTGACAGGAAATAAAGATAGGCAATAATAAGCAAATGACTGAAGATGAGGTAAGGGGATGAACACAGAGAGGAGTAACATTTTTCTAGAAGTGCTCCAGGCACTGTCTCTTTGCCCAACAAGTCTCCCTACCAACCCAGCAGAGCTGAAGCAAAGAAAGTAGCTGCCCCCTCCTTGCAGGGTGAAAGGAAGGGCAGCTCCATGTTCCTGCCTAAGCCTACACTATGTGCAAGGTCAACAGGTTCCAGATGCTGATGAGCACAGGGCAGCCACCCTCCAGCTTGCACGTGCAAGACTGGGCATAAAAGCCCTAATGCAGATGTAAGATTTTCAGATTTTTCTCCAAGTCAGCATTTCCTACATTCGCCCTATCCCCATGAGCCAGCTGCAATCAGCAGAGAAAAGTTACCTGCTGCGTTCCAACCCGGGCTCTGGCCACTGGTTATGGCCCTTCCCTGCACCCTGGACCTCACTGCTTGACTTCTCTCCTGTATATTCCTGCCAGCTTTATTACAGCTAGAGCTGTGGCAGCCTCTGTTATTACCTGCAGTCTCGAATACTGTGGAAGCCCCATTCTAATACAGGACCCCTTGAGGTGGGGGATAAGGAACACGCAGTTCAGATTTCCACCATTTCGTGTAAAACAACAAGCAAAACTTCCAACGTCAATAGACAATGTCCCTTTGCAGAAAAAAAAAACCAAACATAAAAATAATTAAATATTGTCACAAACGTGTGACCTTCGGGAATGCTGCCAATTTTTTTGCAGTCTCAAGGAGACTTTTATTACTGGTGGCAGTAAAAGATTACTTAAAGTGTTCTCAGAAAGGGCAGCATGAAACTTGTAGTGATCCATCATCTTGCTAATCAAAAATGAAGCCCTAATTTTTGATCTAACAAGTAGTTTTGCATCCATGAGTTTGCTGAGGGTCGATCTCACTTTGGAAAGAAACATGCCTCAATACAAGGGCTAGGAAAAAAAATTGTTTATTGCAAGATCATAGAAATACCCTTTTGGCAGCAGGCAGGAAGCTGATAATTCTAGCCCAAAGCCTGCCATGTATTAGTGGAGGCATCGGAGGCATAAAAATGGTGTGCTCCTAACAGTGGGAAGATACCCTAAGGGCAGAACTATCTGTGAACTAACGTCACGACTTCATACAAGAGATGTAACTTGGCATGTACGTGTAATCCACTCAGGAATCCACCTCTGAAGACACTAAGCAGCGACAGACATACTTTCTGATGAGGAAATTGCTTTCCTTTTAACATTCTGCAACGGATTTAATCTTTGCAATTGCATATTATTGCTCCACTAATAATGCTTTATACTAAGTTTGAAGGAGCCAGACTCACTGGTATGCCACTGTATCAGACTGGTAATCTTTGCAGCTGCAGGATTTCTTTTAGAAAACATTACTGAGAGCCTGATGCCAAGTATTGTCCAGAAAATTCATTTTTAGGACTGCAGAGTTGTATTTCCCATTGACCACAGACAGGCAGAAGGCATGAGTTCTAAAACATACCCCCTCTGCTGCTACAAATTTCCACTAACTGATTTGCCACAGTAATTTAACCAGTCTGTGCTACACTTTCCTTTTCTATAAAACTAGAATTACAGGACATTTTAGCTTCCAGAAACGTTTTGAGGTCTGACCGTAAAGCACTTGGAAATGCTGGGACATGAAGCATTACATGGCAGCAAGATATTCAACACAGTACAAGACTTCAGAGGAAATTACATAATGTACATAAGGTTATCTGAAAAAAGACACAAACTGTAGTAGACTCAGAAAAATGTTGCCTTGCCTTGGCAGCTCAAGAACCGTGCTCTTCTCCAGGCTGCGTGGGTTCAGAAGCAGCACTCTGCTTAAGGCCACTGCTCACAGGGAGTGCACCCCACACCTCGCTCACTGTTGCTTCATTTACAGGAACATCAAATCCAGATTAAAAAAAAAATAAAAAGTGACACCATGTGAATCCAGTGCATTGTAACAGGTTGCTGTGCCCCGCTCCCCGACACAACCAGTTCACTCGATCACACCTGTCCTTTGCCACAGGATTTGGGCTACCTGAGGATGCTTTCCCCTCCTCTTCCTCCAAGCTTGCTTCATAGCACACTTAAACCACCCCTCCACTCTGAAAAGGTGATGTTGACACTGACTCGTCCCCTTGCAGGGAATCCTGCCCTGTAATGCCCAAAGTCATCTGCAGGACCCAAGAGATGCTGCTGTCACACCCAGAGTCACCAATTAACTTCTGCAGAAGTTTGGCAGGACCTGGGCTACTGGCTACACGCCAGGTCTCACAAGACACCGCTGACCAGGGGCACCCTGGGCAGCAGCACCAGCTCACGCACACGCCCCAGGGAGAACTCAAACCCACCAGCAGCCCCAGCGCAGCCACTTCCCTACGTGGCAGCCATCATACAGACCTGTTAGAAATACAATAAAAATGGGGCCTCCTCTCTCTTTAAATTTTGATACTTGTTTTTCTCTTAACTTCAGTTACGATTTCATCCACTTTGAATGGAAACTCTCCTTGATGATCCTCAGCTAGACTCAAAAGCACCCTAGCTGCACCGTGATAAAGCAATTAAAGATAAAACAAATGCAAGCAAAATGAACTTCTTGAAATTACAAAGCTTCCCATATAACAATAAAGGAATCCTCTCAGACTGCACTGCCCTAATAAGAATCAGAAAAGATGACTACATATATCATTTATTTAATCATAATCAGACAACGTTACATAAAGTTGGACTTAGAGCTGCACGAGGGAATTTATATTGGTTCGTGATATTGTTCCACAGCCTTCAGCCTGCAAAATGCTTTCCTAATACAGCATGAAAGTGGGTATCATCAATGCATAGCAGTCTTCATGCTACAAGCTCAAAAGCTGTCAAGGTGAGTAGCACACTTTTTTTTTTTTCCTCACTAATTACAGAAGTACACTTTCCCTGAAGGAGGCTCTCAGCCTGCAAGTGGCCAAGCGGTGAGAAGAATCTACTACAGTTGTAACATTCGACCAAAACCACACCAAAACAAAGTAACACCCCAGTGCTCTGGCTGATGCATTTGGTAGTTTTTGCCATTAAACGCATACCCATTTTTTTATTCGGGGTTGATAGCAGCTTGTATTCTTGTTGAAAAACACTATCGTTTCTGACTGCTAAAAAACCATAAAATGCCATTTCTTGTGTCGGAGGAAGGAAGAACGGTCAGCCCCTCCAGAGAAGTCAACACCAAAACAACACTCCCCCAATTCATATGCAGTAGTACTCTCATCAGAAAACTGTATAATGCACTTCTGTGCATGACACACCTCCTGCAATTCCAGATTGAACAGATGGTATGATTAATTCCACCGTTACATAAATTTACCCCTGATTTTCACACCACATCACATTTCTAGTAACAGCGCTGTGTGTAACATCTGAAAGTGTGGTAGGCACTTCACAGAAGTATTTTTTTTTTCTCTCCTGTAAGTAGAATTTCATTCTCTAATACCTAATGCATAGAAATTTGACTACCACCAATACTAGTTCTTAAAACTGAAGGACAGTAGATAGACTTTTTCAGGGAAAAGCAATGAGTGAGCTCTTTCAATTTCCAAGTCACTGGTTGGTACTCAGAATAAGTACCTACTACAGGTATCTACTCAAAAGTTGTTACATTCTCCTGTTACTGAAATAACACCTTTCCCTTCCAAAGCTGCCTTCACACCAGCTTTCTGCTTTTCAAAGTAATGTTTTTAACTCATACAGGTTATAAACATACAGAAGACACAACCAGATGGGTCAATAACAAAAATGTATGAATCCCAGCATGAAGTAGAACAGAGTAGAACAGGCTGCTCCTTCTCGTGCATTTCCAGTCTTTGCCTCAAAGCTCAGTGTCTCGCTCAGTGTTCACCTCTACATACAAGCCACGATTTGGAGGCTGTACATATATATGTACTTACCCAGTTCAGCACCTTCCAGATGCAGTGTTGGCTGTTGCAGTACACATTCCTGCTCTTCCCCTCTGCACATGTGATGAGCAAGCTTTTGTCACAGCCTCCCAGGAAAGGAACAGCCACTCTAGGTCTCTGCCAAGTGGTGAATGTGTAAGGCAGGAGAGCAGAAGAGAGGGGAGTCAGCAGATCGCAAGCTGCAACCACTTAGCCACAACCTGGCTTACACAGCTGAGCTCAATCTCTCCAATCCCAAGATCAGCTGCACACTGCATTACACCCTCCCCTTTCCACCCCTGGGGCCTCACCTAGAACCTCACAGTATCTTGAAACCAATGCTGATAGGACAGAAAGAAGCCCAAAGAAGTCACACCTGACAGACTGAGCTCTGCACTTTGCACTGGTAGAAGTGAGGAGGTGTTTTTCATTCCTGCATATTTTTCCCAAAACAACCTTAAGCCAGGTTTGCTCAGTTTAGCAGACAACTAAGAAGTCCGAGAAATTCAGTAACTCCTAAATTCCAGTACACCTCCAAGGAGGATACCCCAGGGGATGGAAGTATTCATGCACAGGCTGTCTTTAGGGAGACATAAGCTCAACAGACTCCTCTGTGGTCTGGGGAAAAAGATGCCTCAGAAAACAGTCCAGGCAGAAATTAACTCTCCAACTTGACTTGTCTTTCAAAGGAGACTTCTCCTCTTTGTCTTTCTCCAGTGCCTACACAGAGCCCCCAGGAAGGTCTGCTTCAATAGCTAAATACCTTTGTGAATGCTCCCACAATCCAACAATGGCTTTGTCCTGGGAGTGATCATACACACATTAATCACCTGGCTTCTTTCTGCACCGCAGCTCCACCTTGCTACTTCCATGCTACTTCTGAGTCTTCCAGTTACACCAGTTGTCCGGCTGCACTGAAAGTGCTGTCTGAACGCAGCCAGTGGTGGGACTTTAACCAAACACGGGATATTCAGCAGCCTTGTGCAGTTATTGGGAAGGGAAAAGCTACTCTTGACTTTAACCCGTGAAAAAACGGACCTGAAAACCAGTCATTATCACTGCCTCCCCAGGAACATGAAACCTTTTGTTGCACCTCCCCACACGTCTAAGCAACTGGAGCATTTAGGTTGTTCTTAGATGTGTGGCTTCCCAACAGTTCATTTGTAAAGTGATACATCTCTGACATATCCCCCAGTAGCTTTGCTGTCTGAAATGGGGCAAGGTAGTTTTGAATGACAGAATTGGTCTATAAGAAAGTTGGGGTTTCTTGGGTTTTTTTTATTGTTCTTAATCATTCCTTTAACAGATTAGAAAACAAAAATGGCATTTCAATAACATTTCATCATAGTCTATACAGAACGGGTTGATGCACGGTGTCATCTTCTCATTCAAATCCACAGCCACCTTCCAAATCACAAAGTTTAGGAATTACAGCGCACGCTGGACTAAATTCTTTCACAATGTAAGGCACAACTACATGGTCGCAAGTAGTAAACACGAACACTGAAAACAGAACTTAAGAGAACTGAACTTCAATTGAAACGAAATAAAACCAAAACATAGCCATGCAAAAAAAAAAAAAAAAAAAAAAAACCAACAAAAAAAACTAAAGAAAAAAATAAAAAAGAAAAATAAATCTACCTACACTGAGATGGCACGATCCAGTTAAGAAGTGCAGTACCCCATAGGTAAAACTGCAACGTTAGGCTAGTTTGATACATTACCTCTAAATGTGGGGTGAGAACTTAAAACTTTCTCCATTTGTATTTTATACAAGTATACAGAAATCAAGTTGTTTGTGCAATATTCACATCTGCAATAATAAACTGATCATTAAAGTTCAGAAAAGAGGTAAACAAGACAACGTAATTTGTGGCACGCATCCATTACAGAATACCATTCATCAAGTTCACATCTCAAGTACTTAAGTAAAAAAAGAAGACTAAATTAATGGTACATTTGGTGAATGAGGTTATCTATAGCCAAACGACAAAGCTCCATACAAAACTGTTTTCACTGAGCAGACTGTCATTATGAAAGCTTGTGGTTATGATTTATTTCCTGTCCAGCAGCTGGAGTTTGCAAGGTTGAAACTACATAAGTTAAAAGAACAAAACAAGACTTTACAGTAACTTGAAACTACTGGATACTTTCAAACACAGTTAAAAAAAAAACAAAACAACCTTTTTTTTTTCCTTTTTGGTGATAAACTTTTGAAAATTTGGCGTTCCATATAACTTTTACATAATGTGACAGTGAGTAAACCTTTTTAAACTTACCTAATGTTTGAATTTCATGCTGAGAGGTAGTTTAAATGAAATCTTACGTAACGGCATCAAATGGGGGATTACGAAATTTTCTGTGAACTTTTTTTTTTTTTTTCTTTCTTACAAAAGTGAGAAATCCTATACAAGCAGCATTTTGGACGCATTACTATAAAAAGTTCTGGTATTTGCTAACCCAGCAAGACACTCTTTCACACAACCCTTTTGTGCCAGAAATCGAGCTTTAGCACGATACAAGGGAGTACTTTGCCATAAAGCCAACAGCAGGAGCCTGGACCTGCCAGCACTGGCCTGTTGACATACAACGATGAAAACTCTTTCCCAGCCATCTTTACCCCAAAAAAGGTAGGAATTACAGATGATTTTGTTTCTAGTTTAGGTCATAGGGGAAGGAAAAATTGGGAAACATGCCTACCAGGCTTCTGCCTTCATAGTAACGTTGATCCAAAAGGGTTAGCAGGGCTTCGGTAATCTTCAAATGAGCAGATACTCTCGTATCTGCTGCACAGTGAGTGCATAGTATGTGGTGAGCTACAGGCAAAAGGCAGAGTTTCTAGTACGCATCCTTCTCACTATTGTGATCTTAAGTGGCATCTAATGTTCTCTCTAAAGATGCAAACCTCTTTATTCAGTGCCTCTTAAAAAAAACCCAAACCAAAACCAAACCAAATACCCCCAAAACAGAGTTTCTGTGGTGGGACATTACTACCCAATTATTGCTGGTTTTGAAAAGTAAACCACTTAGTGCTTTTGGGGAGGCTGTGGCTGGACAATAATTTTTAACTTATCCTAGACAGAACAGTGAGGTCAAGACTTCAAAAATTAAGAATTGGACAATTGTCAAGACCCTTGAAAATACATAAAATTCGCACTTTCTTATTTTATAATCTAAAAATGAAGCTCTACAAAGACAATGTGTGCATGACTTGGTGTTACATGTGTTCTCAGATGACGACTGCATTTTTGGTACAAAGGAATTATGAGTGCAATTCTCCTTACATAGCAAGGGGCCACATTTGACACAGTGAAAAGTCCCTCTGAAGATACACTTTCTGTCCATTGATTACAGCTAACACGTGCAGGGCAAATTATGCGATTCCGCTTACTGTAGATTAAGTTCCAGCAAAAAGTGCATAGTGCAAATGACAGTGTTGTTTCCTAGTCCTCCAAAAATAATAGAGTGGGAGGGGTGGTACTTAGAGGAGTAATTTATCAGTTTCAACATACTCAAACCATGGTATCATTCTTCTTGGCACAGTCCATGTTCTGTTTGAACTTTAGCTCCAGCAGTTTTCTGCCTGTCACTGAGTACTAGTCAGAAATCCTTCTTTTTTTTTTTTGTAACAAGCATTTGTTCCCACTTCACATTTAACTGACATTTAACAATCCAGAAAAGTACTTGAGTTTTCCAGGTCTCTTCTTTAGGAATGTCACTTCTCTTACATCCAGCATGAGAGATTCAACTGTTCTTGCTAATGTAATACAAACATAGCGAGGTTACTTCATACTTCTGCTCCCAAATCCCTTCTTGATTCCCTAAGAAAGCTTTTCCAGTGAGGATTCACAAATAATCCTTATCATGTCAAAACAAACAAAAATAGTTACTCTTTATTCTTGTGTACCTAGTGCTCCACACTCTATGGCAACTTAGTTACTTGATACCTTCAAAAACAGAGGAAAAAACCCACACTGTACCCTAGAGCCTCAGACTCTTGTGCCAGAGCATGAAGCCAGCTGAAAAATGAGATCCTTCTAAACCTCTTGCCTCTGTTGGAAGCTGCAGCTGAGAATTCCTTTTGTCTCTTCATCTCCAGACAGCAATTTTTCCTACTGTGACTCATGAATTTTATCCTCTTTGTTCAACCTTCACAGAAAGGGGAAGATTACTGTGGAGAAGGAATACATGGGGAGAAAAAAATAACAGTGAAGCTCAACCAGCTAAGATCAAAAGCCTGCCACTGACCACTGCAATGCTATCAGCCTCCAGAGGTGCTGCAGGATGCAAGTATGAAGTATGTGTTGCTGACATGAGGTTGGAGCAGAACAGGAGGATTTGGCATTTTGGAGACCACAACACAAGGAATGGTGGCTCTCTGACTGGGGAGAGAGGTGATGTAAAGAACCTCTCCCCACCCTTTACAAGACTGTCCTTCACACTTTTCCAATTGCCTCTGCGGCTTGGCTCAGTCCGTGTGGCAGCTGACCTCCCATACTCTGCCCCCCCAGCGATGAATAATGCGGATGGAGTGTCCTACACAGGTGACAGTTTCAGGAACAAAGCCCACACTTCACTGTCCTGTTCCTGATGCCATGGTAATGGCTAATAATCAAAGGCAGCTTGAGGATCCCACACACCGACTGGTTCGAGTACTAGTTTTACCATTATTTCCACTTCTCCCTCTGTAATGGCCTCTCCTCAGTGAATCAGAGCAATCTGGTTCTTGCTGGAGGCTGGTAAAACACATCACTGTGCTTTTTACTATGTTTTCCTATTATTTATATTTTAATGCACTGAAGCAAACCTCCCACATTCCTACTAACAACGTGCCTATCCAAACAAACTCTTCAAGCAGATTTATAAATACAAAGCTTTCCACCTTCCAGCTTCCCTTACCATGTATCTCATAGGTCATTTTACTGAGCTTGACCACAACTTCCAACCTGGCAGTGAGGCTGAAAGCATTATAGGGTCTATTATACCATCGACTTCTCAACAAATAAAGACCAGCACTAAGAATCATAGGCACAAAAAAAGGGGCATAAGATTTAGCAATGCAGTCATAAATTTACTCAAGTGAAAAGCTGTAGAAATCCTGACCTATTGCTGCAGACTCAAAACTCATGCATGACAGCTTCTACCCCATCACTGTTCCTCCTCCTCTTTCTACAAACATGCATTTGAAAAGCATTTCCATCCCCTTGAAAAGTCAGTCATATAAACCAGTCAGCAAAAGGCAACCTTCAGAAATAGAGCTGGTTTTGCCCCCAGAGCCGAGGAGCTCCAGATCAAGGTCTGATCTGTGGTCAACCAACCACACTGCTTCAGCAGCAGCAGAGTGAGGTGACTCTTCTTGTCGTTACATAAAGGCATCCCAAAAGGCTGAATTAAGAACAATCATACCAGAGCTGCTACCACTTTCTTTACTGCAGAGCTCTCTCCTCACATGTTACCATTCAGAAGCAAAGGGCCTGAACACAAGCAGGTCTTTTAACCCAGCTCCCTCTGAAAGATTTCCATCTTCCTCTGCCTCATACGTTTTGTCCATGTGCAGTCACAGGAAGCTTCTCTTGTCCCTCTCAAAATTCATTCTGCTCCATGTGCTCAACCTTCACCCTGAGAGCAGCACAAGGCTCCATGTGTTACACAACAGGCCAGAGCACATCTAGGCTGGAGCACGTCTCTCACATCTTTACCCTTCCCACATTTCTGAACTCACATGTCAGACAAAGAAAGGCTCAAAAGCAAGTCTTTTGGATTCTCACAATAAATAAGTAAGTAGAAAAAAATTCCCAGAGGCAGAGGTTCAGTTCGTATTTTCTATTCAAATGATTCTTAGGCAAACAGTTACACTGATGAGGAGAAACAGCGAGGCCAGAGGCTCTGTTCATACAGAATCACTGCAGCAATTGTTTCTTTTTAGCAAGGAACTCTCAAGTTTGATCCAGAAAAGCAGGTCAGTGTTTCACATAAACCACAATTGTATCCCAAACCTTTCTACAATGAGGAGAACCAGTTACATAATTCAGCTGGGTTTTGGGAAATAAGAATTTTATTTTAAGAAAACTCCTTGATGAAGTCTCCTTGAGGCTGCCAATGTGGAACTAGTCAGGTAAGCTAAGAAGAGATATGAAATATATAGATCACTACTTCTGGAGAAGATAGATTATGACTTTTTTCACTTGAGCATCAATCAGGACTAGACATTTTCCATAAAAGAGACCCTTCTTCATTCACATATAGAGCTGTCAGTAGATAAAAGCAAACAAACCTGCCTAACAATGACTAAGCTTCCATCATTGTGACAGAATTTGATTCCTTACCTCCGGCAAGAAGTTGAGGAATTCAGGACACAGTCCTTTTCTCTGAACAGCTGGCAAAATTTTTAAGACACAGAAGGCCGTGGGGAATTGATTAGGGTTTTTAAGACAAAGGGTCCCTAAATACTGGAAGGCATAACCCTTGCTCAGAAGAAATAACCTTAATGGTTTTGAAATACCAGATGCAAAGGGAAGAAAAGTTGGAGACAGGCAGGCAAGAACAAACAGGTGTAAATAAAATCACAACAAAAAAGAAGTGTGGAGCTTACATGAACTCTAAAACCTCTGTAGCAAGTACAGAAAAGAAAATACGAATAAATATCTAAAGACATATATATTGGCCTCTTATTTAGAGCTGTTTGGCTTGTAACTAAGCCAGTAGCAGGAGATTCACACCACCGTTCTGAGCAGACTAAATCATATGACTAACATAACATTTAAGACTCTTCAGTAATGGGGGTCAGATGAAGCAATGGAAAACTGAGGTTTGTTAATTGTAGCAAGGGTTCAGCTTCTTCTACTAAAAGCTGAGCAAAGGGACAGAAGGAAAAGGTCAGATAAACTGTGGTAGTTTCAAATAAGACTTTTTTTTTTTTAGTAGGATACCTAGCATGGAAGGTATGTCCCTTAGAACCACAAGGAACTCCCAGGGCTTCCAGGGGGGAGGGATGCACTGCAGGCTACTACCAGTATTCATTTTTTTTGCTTTTTAAACACCACATGGAGTTTAAAACCCTTATGGTTTCTGGAATATTAAAATCCATCAACCAAATAAGTAAAAGTTAAATCAATCAATATGGGATGGAATATTGTATCATGCAATATTCCTACAATGCCACCTAAACTTTGTCTCACCATTTGTCCACACAGGCTCTCTCTCAGATGCACACACACACACACACACACACACGAACTATTCAATACAGTATCTGCAAAGATGTTCCAACATCCAAGTGTTGTAGTTGGATAAGGACTTGGGTGCTGATACTACAAATAAAACTTAGACGGAGCTGAGTCCAGCTGTTACCCTCACTGTGGCTTTCAGCATTAGAGAGAAACATCCAAGAAGCAGAGAAATAGAAAGAAAACAAAATCACAAGGGGTTATAAAGAACATCAGATATGCAATCAAATGCAACAATCAGTTATACTTTTACAGCAATATTTGATACATAAAATCCTCACAAGTTTTTTGCATCTTCCTTTTTCATTGAAGGAAACAAGAACAAACTTCAATATCACATAAATGCTGTTTCTCTTGAACAAAAAAATAAAAGATAAAAAAATACATTGTTACTCCTCTGTTTAAACTTTATTTACAAATAACTGGGTATTTCTAATCTAGACATAGAAGCTCTTTCCAGGATAAATGGCAATAAGCTATGGATGATCTGAGCTCATGTCTCACAAAAAATACAATAGTTTTACTTAGTATCAATAAACAATTTAAAATATACTAAATTTTGCCAAGTGTTACAATCATTGTCCAAACCGAATAGTAGTCTGAGTGCTGAACGAAGTGCATCAACAGGAACTGTAAATTTTAGTGTAACATTTCTTTGTCACTCACGACAGCCAGTTATCCTTGCAAGTCATTAAAGCAAGTATCACAGACTCGGACAGGCTTCTTAGAAGAAGGAGTTAAGGCATTCTTTGCTGAGCACTCGGCACAAAAGATATTTCCACACTGTCTACAGTGATGCTGTGAAAGAGAAGAAACACACGCGCTGAACACCGATGACAGGGCATTGATCACTAGGAGGGATAACTATCATCTTAAGTCAACTCTCATGTTTCAGAAGTTAGTTTGAATTTTTAAATAGCAGTTGCATAGCACACACAAGGGCATAGGAGTAAATCCTTTCTAAAGGGTATAGGAGTAAAACACTTAGAAGCACTTCACTGAGTTGGGAGACTGTATCAGTGTCAGGAATGAACTGGTTGAAGTCCATCCTGTTCTTGAACTTCACTTCTTGAACATGCTCTGGACACATAAAACATGTTCTTCTTACATGTAACTGCCTGCTTTCACATTGAGAAGTATCCTTGAATCCAAGGATCCAGCAGCCTTTATTCAAAGACTACCCAAAAACCATCATTGAAATAATGCAGGAAGGGGAGAGACACCTAAGACCAAGTCAGAAAGCACTGCACAATGAACCTCGTGAATATTGCTCATCTACTTCATTGCCAAGTCAGGTGTTGCAGGGATAGTATTCTCTGGCTGAAGAGCAGACCCTGCCAACAGAGGGATGCCAACATCTTAGCTGACCACAGCTGTTTTTACAGAGAAGGTCTGACTACAGTCCTAAAAGACAACCAGTTGTTTCCTCTGTTCAATGTCTGGTTTGTGTTTAGAAATATACAGTCACTAAACACTAGATCATGTCGATGCCTTTTATTTTCACATCTATCTAATTTCAAGAAACTTACATTCCTTTCATACCTGTAAATCCAGTTCAGACTGGTTATAAATAAGTTTACGGTAAACACCCTTACGACAATTTAACTCTGCTTGCTCGCTTAGGGGACTGAACTATTTTAACACTGTTTATAGGCTGATGCTGTTCAAAAAATAAGCTCCAGAAACTTTAATATTAAAGGTATTGCAAACAGGAACTGTATTCTGAGATGTCCTGAGCATCACAGCACTATTAAGGTCATTTTCTGAAGCTTGTATCCCACCTAGGAGTTTGAAAACAATAGCAGAAAATCCCAAGAGATGCATAGTAAGACACACCTACCCTTCTCACTGTCACTGAAAAGCCTTTTCCACAGGCCATACAATTCTGTACCTCATTGTCTTCTGCCCACTTCCTGTTGAGAGCTTGGGTGTGTTTGATCTATAAAGAAGATACAAAAAAGCAGATTTCAAAAATACATGTCTAATTCCTACTAATTTTCTCTATTTTCACTGCACGCATTCCCCAGCGAGGTATAACAGCACCAATTTTGCCATGATTCTGAGAGCTTCTATTTGTTCAGAGAGAAAAATCTTCCAAGTTTCAAAACTATATAAGATATAAGAACCTACAGAAAGCAATATGGCCCTCATACACTATAATTATAACATCTTCATCATTCTGGAAAGGTAACCCACCACCAATCTAACACAAACCTGAAATTCTCCTAAGTTCCCAGATAGAAGAATCAACAGATTGAATAACTTCAAATCAAATTATACCTGTAATGACTGGTTCTCTCGGCCAAGTTCCTGCATTGCAGCAGTAGTGTTATCCAGCTTTTTCTTCATTTCTACAAGTTTGGCTTGAAGCTTTTCAATTTCTCCCTCACTTTTTATACACCTGAAGAAGAACAGTAAACAGTCAGCTCAAAGCATACAGGGCAAAGTACACTGTTTCCTTTGGGTAAGTTGTCGTGTCTGAGAAGTTTTGTAACATCCAGCCAAAAATATCATTGCTGTGAAAAGTACTTGGATACCTTGACTGGAAAAAAGTTCTGTTTTAACAATCAGTTTAAGATTATCTGGCATTGCTCCCACATATCTTATTAATACCTGGAGTTACTCCCAAAACCAGTATTGAATGCTGTCCATCAACAGCAAGTCCCAGTAGGTACCCCTGTGCAACAGGACACTCTAACAAACCAGCTGCAGACCAGGATCAGGATCAGGTCAGACAACAGAAGAGAAAGAAACCTTTTTCTTTTAGCAGTGCCATCTCTCATCAGCTGAAATTCAGTTAACCGTTGAAAGCCAAATGTCAGAGGATGTTTTTCTGCCAAGCTGTAAATGGCTACTGGATGAGTTCAACACAGTATGGAAAGGGACTGACAAATAAAGAGGATCTCACTTGAATTGATCTCATCCTTTCCCAAGGTCTACTGCTCAGAAAACAAATCAGCAAGTTTGACAGTATGAAAGCAAGTTTTCCCCTCTGCCTTCACCCAACATGTCAGGAAATAAGGACAAAGAAAATCTCCTGCCTCATAGGTGTTTCTTCCACCCTTGTAATCTCTGCTTTCAGGTGACTTCTGCTGCCTTGCAAGCCTCCTGCTGCCTGAAGGCATTCCGCTTACCTAAGATTCAAATCTATCATAGAGACAATAGCAGAACTGGAGAAGACTGTAGGTTTTCAGGAGGAAGAAAATGCCTCCTGTGTGAACCTTGCCCTATTTAATCCAATGATATGTTCAATCTCCTAACACTGTGCAGAGGGCACACCAAGAAGTCCCTAAACAAATTCTATGTTACTGGAGACGCTAAGGAGTCCCTTCCAGGCTTCTGGATGAGCCAAGGCAGAGGAGCCTCAGAGTGACAGAGAAGGATAGTTAACTCAGGTAGGAGTTGCCAGTCCTCACAACCTTCACACAATCAATGAGGCAAGAACCTATGCATCTCAAAGTCCAGAGAAGCCCAAAGGATTTAGAAAGCTTTTATGGATAGGCATAAATATTTGAGCACAGGCACAGAGCTGTGGTTTTGGTGATAAGTAAGGTCCTGATAAGCCTGCCTGATTTTCTATTACACGGTCACCCTGTCAAAGCCCACCTTGTCATAAAAGCACAGTTTGTTCCAACATCCCTTGCTGTGCTTTGGTAAGGACGTCAGAAGGTTGCACTCTGGAAATTGCACCCACAGCCCAGGAACAAGCACAGATTTCAATAAAGCATGCACAGAGAACCTTGAATCAACTGAAATGAGTCTGCAGTGTGAGGCTATCATGCTTCCACATCACCAGGACCACAGCTTACCTCTCCAGCAACGCTCTTCTCTCATCCTGATTATTCTGCACTGTTGCTTCCAGGACGGCAATGTCCCCACGTAAATCGTCTGTCTGTTTCTCCAGCTCGCTCACTCGCCTCTGACTGCTTTGCCACTCTTTCTTCATGGTAGCCAGGTTTTCATTCAGGGCTGTAACTTGCATGGTAAGTTTGGTCTCCTTTTCCTCATATTTCCTGCTTTCTTCTTCCTTTTCTTTTTTCTCTGTGTGCTAAGAAAAGAGCAGAACAATAAAAAGCAACCTTCCAAATATTATTTTCCTATTCCCTACATTTAACTGAGGCAAAAAATCTAACTGCACTACAATCACTACTTTTAATCAACAAACTATATTAGACAAGGCTGTAATCCCAATGAATTTTCCTACACCATTAAATCCTTCTGACCTTGTAGTTTAAAAATTAATGTAATGTGAACCTAAAGTCAACACTTTGTTTCCTCTTTGTCCCTGAAAGAATCCAAAAGCATGTTCACAAAACAACATTCTTATACCCTCTAACATACTAACCAGTTTAGCTTCAATTTCAGCACATTCTTTCTTCAGCTCCTCTTCTCTCTTTTTCAGCTGATCTTTGACTGCTTGATGGTTTTTCTTCTCCTGTTCCAGAGCTGAATTCATATTCTCTATTTTGCCCTGCAGCTCTAATTTCTGTTGAATCAATAGCTGTTTTGCATCCTTGAGATTTGCTACTTCCTGTTAGGGAACAGAGCTCAAAGTTAAAGTAGCAACGTTGAAATGATTTAAATTCAAAACTACTGTAATTCTTTCCAAGGACAGCTTCACTGGAAGAAAGGATGATTTCACAGCACAAAGTATCAGTGATTTTTCTGATCAAAGATTTTAAACTTGTATTATGAACAACATTCAATGTTGAAAACAAATTTAATGTATATTTCTACTGAAGTAGCAGAAGCTCTGTTGGATTATTTTCTACAGTTCTTTGAGAAGGTAAGTCCATTGTAATTTTCTAGAGTCTGTTCTAAAATTTACTTCACCTCGTTCTCTGGTTGCAATAATGTGGTTAAAAGCATTGTAATGACAATGTAAAAAACAAACACTGATGGAAGAAAGCTAGTTTCTGTTAGTCTTAGATGCACAAATAATTACCCTATGTTTTAAGCAAGTAGGATGATACATTTGGTTTCAAATACTAGTTTTACTTGTTGTTCTGTAATAAAACATTAACAATCCTGAAGTAGAATAGCTAGTTAAACTTACAGGAATAATTTCCTTAAAAACCACACAGCCAAGCATGCAGGGACTAACAGACTAATAGGGGTTGCCAGTTTTCCATAAACCCAGATTTGCATTAAACCCAAGGCAAAGACATTGAGAGAACACATCCTGAGGAGGGGAATGCCCTATGGATTCATACCTATCCATTCCTTGCTAGGAAAAGGGAAACAGAGTATAAGCCTTTAGGAGACAGTTTCTGGTTAAGTCTGATGGCTTGTAGGGAGATCAAGAGGTGAATATTATCACTGGTGTGCATTCATTTTATATACATATTTATAAGTTTTCTTATTTAGAATAGAGATTTCAGGAATGACAAGAATTATAACAACCTTTCCACAAAATTCAGGAAAGTACTGGGCACAGATTGCTTGACAGAAACAAAGTACAGACTTCTGTCTGAAAATAAAGAGACCGTTTTCTAAACAGCAGAGAACGAAATAACATCTGAAACTCCTAAGATATCATGTTACTTTATCAGTGTGTTAGGGATTGTACCTTCATTTTTATTTGTGCAGCAACTTAAACCCTGCGTGCTTAACAGATGTAAATGTAACTACTAATAGTATAATATGAAAAACACAAAACTACGGCCTTGTAGGAGTGTTTGTTTCTACAGAGACTAAAAAATGAAATACAAAGAATATGGCAAGAAATAGTCTGGATTACCAAAGACTAAAAGTTATTTCATTAAAGCCTCCAAACTTTTACCCTTTAGAGAGCTCGTTTGATTGTTATTATTTTGGAAGAGTCTTTTATGAGGCTCCTGATGTCTATTCCCTGACCGTGACTTTTTAAGACATTTTAAGAAACCACAGCACATCAAGGCAGTTTCAACTCTAGCATGCATCCTTGAGAAGTACCAGATGTCCTTAGAATATCTGGGAAACTTCACGTTCATGACACTTTTGGACATTTTTTCTGCACTTCGTAATAGTCAAGAAAGGGTATGCACAGTGAATCTACAATGGAACAGATGAAACGCCAGGACATGCTACCCATCCTGAAGCTAACTAAGAAAAGATATGGGGTACACCTGGCCAAGAACACTGAGCTCCAGTGCTCCACAGTTATGACTAGTCAAGTCAGAATTGCTCAGGAACCTCAACGAAATCTGTGCTTTGGTCCCCTTACCTGTAATACTGATATTTACAGCAACCATCTTTGCAAAGCCATTCCAGATAACATCTACTGAGTAGGCACATATGTCTTATCAGATAACCAACCACAGGAAGATTCAGTTTGTCTCAATATACCTTCTCAAATTCTTGCTTGCAGACTCTAAGCTCTTCACCCAGCTTGGAACTTTCTTTTTCAAGTCTACTCCTGATTTCTTGGAGCTCTGTTGTTTTACATTTTTCATTAGCCAAGTCTTTTTCTTTCAAAATCTTGAAAAGAAATAAGAAGTGCTAGAAAAGTTATTTCTTCCAGGTTCACAAATTAAAACAAAAAAATCAAACAAAAAACATCCAGGGCCCAAAACCTACTTGGAGGCTTTGTAGTTCAGGTTATACAACTGTCACATACCTTTAACCACAGTTCTTAGTGCAAACAATTAGCAGCACATTTGCAATTCTAGATAGCATTTTCTAATAGCATTTTTCCACCCGTCTAGCCCCTGTAAATAGCTTATTTCCAAACAAATTCACTTTAACCATTTGTTAAGTCTTTGCACCAGAGGTTCAGCAAAACTGCCATTGCTATGCATTACAACAGTGCCATGCCCTCAAAATACCCCTTGTTTGGAGATGTAACAGAAACTAATAAAGGGCTCCTGCTTGGGGTGGATGTGTCTGTGTGAAGATTTCAAAAGACAGAGGCATTTACCCTGTCATTCTGAAGATCCTGTAACATTTTGATCTTCTCGCCCAGCAGCTGCTCCTTCTTTGATGCATCCTGCTCCAGTGTGGACTTTGCTTTCTTCAGTTCCTGAATCTGCTGATTATTGCTAGCAATTTGATTTCTGCTGGAAACTAATTCTTCATGAGCTAGAGCAAGTTTTTCTTCTGTGGACTAATTACAAAGAGAGTTCTGCAAATCATCTGTGAGTGTAAGAGCTTCAGATACTCAGCAGTCACTTAAACATTTTCCACATGGAAAAATCCTTACCTAGCATGCAACACTCAGCTTGCAATGTTGACAAAGCAAAGCTACAGAAACTTCAAGATTACAAGGTTACCCTAAAAAGAAACCATCCCAGTAGCATTTCCAGCAGCAATACGTTACTGTACATATTCCAACTTGAATCCTCCCACAGAAAAAAGGTGAAAACATGAAAGGCCAGAAAATGAAAGGTGACAGATGCAAAGTGAATGAACTTCAACTTGCTCACACAAATTTATTCTCTGGGCAAATCAACTGTTCTGTGACTCTAACCGTTTGTTACCTAAGAGGGAGAGAAGCTATACTGTGAAGACTTCCAAAGTCATTCAATGCTGTTTCCTAACCATGACTTAATGAAGCTAGCTCTAGGACACCTGTAAAATGTTTGAAAATCCTCGAGTGAAATGCACAAGCTAAAAATGCTAATATCAGGACAACACTTTTCACACTTCCAGCTGTACAGCACTTTAAACACAGAATTTAAACTTCCTTTCAAAATCTACTCCACGTTATATTTTAATTTGCCTCCAACTATCCCCATTACCCAGAAAAAGAACTTGGTTTTATCTCTCTTCAACAGGTTGCAAAACCCCAGGAAAAGCCCTAAAACTTGCACCCAAGAATTATTCTATTTGCTCACAGCAAAGTCAGACTTTGGGGTTCTTCTTGAGTTAGTATTCTAGAGGTTCTTTTTTTTAAAGTCTTTAGCTTAGGCAAGGACTAGCTCCACATCAAAGCATCCTCCTTCACAAAGAACCGACAAGAAAGAAAAATACCAAACTCAACTTCCACTCCTCCAAAATACTGGTATTTTATGAAAATTTTTGTTGCTATGATACAGAAGGTGAGCTGAGGAAATTTATTATTTATTACTTTCAGTGCACCAGCAAGGATTTAAATTCTCTCAAGAAAATCTATTTTTGAAGGTCTTACACGAATCCTAATCAAACCTCTTTCTGAAGGTTGGTGGTTTTAAAAGGAACAATAAGCACAACTTTGACTTCATTTAATTATGCATATGCATTAGCCACTCCTGTGTTGATTTAAAAACAAATTGATTTCTGATGCCTCCTTTCCAAAGTCTAAAGTATTTTATCTGTAGACTTAGACTTAGTTTGAGACACCACTGATGGAACACTGTTGATTCTATAGCATTTTCAACAACCCCAGTGGCTCTTCAAAAGCTCACACTGGCTTTTAAAATTAATTTGCAGGCAATTAATTTTATTTGCTTTCTGAGCTATTAGAGTTTGCTACTTAACACTTTGCAGGCTTTTGACTCAGAAATTTTTTGAAAGGTGTGCTTTTGTAATTTCAAGCTTTCAGTACCGTAAGTGCTTCAGAAAGCAAAATTCTCTCTCTCTGCTCCACTGTGGGCAGTGGAGCACCGTATTTTCCTAACGGTGAGAAAGGATGGGAACTGTAGCATCATCATATAACATCTCCCCAGGAAAACCCAATAGTCTCTGCAGTTTCCAATGCCATGGCTTTTATTCAAATTCGTTCCCAGTAGAAGAAATGTGGTTACATACAATTAATTAGCACAGGATGATGAAATTTGATGTTTACACCAAGTGTCATTCAGCCCAATTCTTTTGGACTTCTGAGGAGCTTACATCTTTAACATAAAATCACCTCTCAAAACATCTGGTGCCTTTTACCTCATTTAATTATCATTCAGGTTTGCCATTGCTCCCAGAATAGGATAGGTGTTCTCCCAACAAGATACTCTCTGTCATGAGATTGCTCTTTAGGATGACAATCAAAACTGAATGCAAGGAAAAGGTACAGAACAGAAGTCACCAATCTCTTCTTATTTTTGTGAATAAAAACAGATGCCAGGATGACTGGTACAGCATTTAAATAAATAAATAAAAAGATAAGAAAATATCAAAATCTGATTCACTACAATTAGTGCTGTTGCAGTGCAAATTATAGTGCCAACAGCAGAACTTCTCCTAGATGGGCAGTAGGACCTGGATTTGTTCCATCTAAATGAGGTGCACAAACGAGCATTTTAGTCTGTGTGCTCCCTGATGCCAGTCCACAAAGAGAGACATGAAATTATTCAAAGATGCTAACCTGATTCCTCTTCACTTCTCAAGAAGAAGGGTTAGACTGACCGTAGGCAACTTAGGCTCCTGACTTACAGACCTGAGGTTTGGCAGCATGAATATAACATCCACTGAAGATACATCAACAGAGATGTCAATATTGGAGGCAAAGAAACATTCTTTTGAGAACACAGAGGAAATGAGGACTGACTACAAAAAGCACAAATGCCAAGACTGAGGGATACTTGGCAGAGCTCAGGAGAGCAGGATTCACACAAAGTATGTTTGCACTAACTCAAAATCAAGGCAAAAATACCAGTTCTGCCAGTTTTTGCTAACTTTTCTACATAAAAAACGCCTTTTCCACAAAAAAAAAAAAAGTAAACAGCTTTTGTGTGTGTGTTTGTATACAAAAAATACGTATGTATTATATACATACAAATATATTTGCATATATGTGTGTGTATACACATACAAAAGATACTTAGTGGTATTCTTTTTTGTGATATATACATTCTTTTACATCAGAAACTATAGATTTTACGAGCATTCAAATCCTACCTGATTTTTTTTCCAGTCACAACGACAAAAATGTATGGGCATAGTTACTGTCATAGACAGAGCATTGTGAAACCAAAGTAAACTTGCAGCAAATGGTACATACAAAATTAGAATTACATCCTTGCTTTCAATTTCGTTACACTTCACAGTTTTCCTCTGCAAGACTTCACAGCTTCGAAGTTTGTACCTGGCTGCAGCTACACAGACAGGCTCTTCTGCTAGTGAAGCAGCAAGCAGTGCTGATGGCACTCCAGAGAGCTGCTGCCCGCCCTGCAGCCCCTTCTCATGCAGTGCTCCATCGCCACCCACAAGACCACCGAAGCATTTGCTCACTTTTAAATCCCACCTCAGTCTCGCAGGCAACGATCCCAGCAGCGATATTCCAAACAGATGCCAGCAGATGGTGCTCTGTGTACGGCCCAACTTCCCAGGGACCAGGTCGACCACCCTACTCATGCCACCCAAACGCTGAACAGCCTTTTAGGATCCATCCCCACGCCTGCATCCTTGGCCTCACCAGTAATGCGGTGCTGCACCACGTGAGAGTATTTGTTTGCCTTTGTCAAATATTGACCTAAAGAAAGCCCAGCATTGCTAGCATCTCACGGTACGGCCCAGACCTGCTTGTCCTGGGCAATGCTGGGCTGCAAACTGTGTTGACTCAACACAGCTATGTAGGGAATTAATATCTATACTAGGAGTTCTGCACTGAGAGACACCCAAGCTCACCTTACACACAAGTTTTAAAAGCTTCTTCTATTGTCTACTAATAAGATTAAGACCAACCTGAGCCCCAGCACACCCATCAGCTTCAGTTCCAAACGTTTAATCAAAATCCACAGCTCTGGCTTGTATTATCTACTTTTCCTAAGTAGCTCACCCAAGACAAAACACAATCCAAACAACTGACTTTGAACTGTGAAACTCTACCATAAAGTTCTTCTGACTTGAGTGGCATTTTGATACTCAGCTTTCAAGACTAAAATATCACACTGAGGCTTTCTGAATGTGCTGTTTTCTTTGTGGTCTTCTAAGACAAACTATCACTGCTTATTTAACATTGCAATGAGGCAGCACATCCATGATTCAAGATTAGGTCCCCACCTTTTCCCTCTTCTGCATTTTACAGAAAAAAAAGTGGTGGCAAGCAGATCTCACCAATCCTAATTAATATATGGTTTTACAGGGTTTTTTTCTTAATCAAGCAAATTGCCTCCAAGTGGGTACATCACTTCAATACTAAGGACCCCAATTTTCCTCAGGCTCTCTAGGTTCCACAGAGACTGACATAAGAAATCAAGTTACCTGGCTGATCATCTTGAAAATTTCATTTTCCTGTTGCCATCACCTTACTTTATCTTTTTCCATGGATGTTCTCTCTTGCTATCATCCCCACTCAGGTTTAAAAGCATGGGGCACACCTACTGTCCTATTTTATACTTGCCAGAACTAGAGGTCATTAAGCTGCTTTAATAATACTTATTCAGAGATATTTTTGCAACAAGCAATACTTAAATGAAAACTATACCAAAATCCCCCATTACTGAGCACATTCAATGCTTTTTACAGGTCCTTGCATTTCCAAACGATCTAAACGCATTGCAGGAAATTTCTGAGTGGTAGATGTGCTATCATAACTAATGATAAGAAAGGGTATGTTTAAACCACCACCACTTGCTAAGCAGGATGAAATTCTTCACAGCACAACAGAGCAATTCAACCAAGCTGCACTGAAAGTAAAGCTTCTGTAACCTGTAGGGAAATGTGACAGGTAATCTAATGCTACAGAGGAGAAGTAAGATTAATAAAACTCCAATGGCCTGTATGCAAAAAAATTTTCTTTTTCTTAAAATAACCCTGAACCTGGAGTTTGGCTAGGGCTTCACAGCTCACATGGGCCTACCTGAAACTGCCACAAGACCTTTAACAATTTCAGAGGTGGAACAGAAAGGCCTTCACTGGAACAGGTGAAAGCGAGCAATGAAATCTAAGCAGTCACCAAAGGCTCCCTTTATACTTAGCAAACAGAAGCTGACATCCAAAACAGAGCAGATGACCTGTCCTCCCAAAGTGCCTATTTCTCTCCATAAACTTCAGAAAAGCCCAGAATACTGCCAGACAGACACAGACAAAGCTGCAGTGAGATTTATCTGGAGTGAGAAGTGCCAAAGCTACACATCTTGCCAGTAGAGAGCCCATCTGCAGCACAATATGCCCTGGGACTACCTACAGCATTAGCTTAGCACTGACATGAAGGAGGGGGGCAGAAAAAAAGGACAAAAGTTGACTGACTCAACTCCCAGCAATACCTCTTTGAAGGCACCACACTTAAACACCAAATCGGACAAATTCAGCTTCAGAGTAACAAAAACTTCAAGGACTAAGTTCAGACATATTCCAGGTAGGTCCCTAAACCTACCATTTCTATTAGTTTGACATCTCTGAACATCTACAATCAGACAGAAAGAAGTGAAAGGGGCAAGGGCATGGTAAAAGACTGAAAGCTAAAATTCTAGTTCAGTCATCTAGAAGATAGCAGTTACATGCCAGCAGACTTTGCCCTAATTAGCTATACTGTTTAAATTAGTTGAAAGCTACAATATATAACACGAAAAAGCAAGAAAAAAACATTAACTCCTAAAATAAAACAAAAATACATCTTCTTTCACTTTGCTGCTGCACAAATGCAAGGGTATGAAAGGTAAACTGGCAAACAACCCTGGCTTTAGATTAGTTTCAGGACATCCTTCGTCCCAGAGGAAGGGACTGAACAGCACTGAACTCTCTATATAGCAGAAGAACTTTTTTCCGCCTATATGGTTCTTGCACCATTTCTTGGTCTTCAAAATGCATATAAACACATATACTAAGTTACACACGATATTAAAATGACTGTAAGTACCTTAAGGTCTTGCCTGGTTGCCAGCAGCTCAGATTCTTTCCCATAAAGGTCCAGCTGAAGCTTCTCCATGTTTTCCTTATGTTTTTCATGTGTCTTCTGTAAGTCTGCTAGCTTCACTTTCTCAGTTTTAAGCTCCTGTGCTGACAAAATAGACTGCTGTTGTAGTTTATTCTCCAGTTCTGCCTAAAACATAAACACAGGAAGATTCAGTTAAAGTTACAGACAGTAAAGTAAGCTTAATCGTTTCAATAGACTGCATTCCTACTGCAAGACAAGATTTTTTCTCCTACTTACAGAGTAGCAGTTCAATAATCTGATGTTTGCGATTTTAATTAATATTTTGTAACTAACTTAACAACAAAATTTAATTCATGTCAGAAAATTAAGTGAAACACATTAAGACCAAACATTAAAAACCTAAATCATGTTTCCAAGTCCTAAAGTTTCCACATGCTGTCTAAAGCACAAATACGATCGTGTAGCACAGGTCAGACAAAGCTGAGCAAACATTTAACCATGCATGGCACAAAACACAACATTCCCTAATGTTCTAAGACATTTGAACTCTTTCCATTATGGTTTATGAGTTTCATACTGTCACTCGGATAAATTCTTTTGGTATAATAAGAGAAGACTTGGTTTAAAACTGCCATGGAGGTTTAAAAACACTGCTGTATTTGTCTAAACTACTCTCACAAAATTCTACTGCTTCACAAGAAAATGGCAACTCTTGCCTCATAGAATGCTCCTGAAACTAAACAAACACATTCAATCTAGCCATTTTTATTACTTTATTGAAACTCAGTTCCTACAGAATTCACATTTCAGCACTGTTTTTTTTTACTTCATTACTGTTGTTGTTGATGTTGTTGTTTCTATCTCCAACAGAATCTGAAGACCTTGTTTCCACATCCTGACCTTTTCATTTCCAACAAGACTATAGCCAACAGCAGTTTATCACCATGATATTGACATAAAAGCTGCAGCATTTATCAGAGAAACTTACATTAATTTTCTTCAAGTAGTAAGAGAGGCCATTCTCACCTTTTCCAAAAGGGCAGTTTTTAATTCAGCTTGCAACGTCTCACTATGTTTTTTCTTCTGCTCAAAAGATTCCTTTAACTCTCCCAGCTTTCCCTGGAGTTGCTGCTCGCTTTTTTCTTTCTCCTTCAGAAGACCCTGAATTTCCAGTACTTGTGCTCGTGCTGAATCAAGTTCTGTAGACAACTGCTTAGAAATCTATATTTTAAAATAATAAATAACTGTATAGAATTTTAATTTATATCACTTTGAACATGCATGTGAAACTGCCTTTTGAACCGTGTGGATGACAAATTACATAGTTCAAAAAGCAAACAGGTAATTTCACAAATGAAAAACTGGTCAAAGCTTTTAAAGCTAAAGATACAGCTTCAGGAAATCTGCTCCCAAAAGACTGCTAGAAGTTGGGAAGAATCCCCTGATTGTAGGAATCTGAAAGGCTTGCCCTACTCTACTTTTCTCTAGGCATCTGCTACTTTTCTCTGCTGTAAACCAGATACCAAGCTATACTGTTCCTGTGATCCAGTATGCCCACTCATGTTTTTACAAAGAGCTGCAGATTATTTGCAGGAAAGAGTTTCCAAGTATGCTGCTGTTATTTCTTGTACATAGAACCAGACCACCTCACAGTGCTTCTGCTGCTGCTGCTACCTTCTGCTTCAGACCTAGGTGGTTGAACACTCACAAGCAGATATAAAGAACTACTG
>WTSP01013421.1:6860-24973 GCA_025331215.1 Actenoides lindsayi | reverse complement strand
CCAATGCGCCTGGACACTGCGCTGCTGGGCCCCCTTCTCTGGGTGACCCTGCTGGATGGAGCAGGGGGTTGGAATGAGATGATCTTTAAGGTCCCTTCCAATCCAAACCATTCTCTGATTCTACGATCTGCTTTGCCTCTGCCTGGGCTGGGCAGCCTCTCGCGGGGCCGTATTCCTGGCAGTGGGTGTCTCTGTATGGAGAGATCCGAGTCCAGCTCAGGGTTTGCTGCGCTGCGCGGCTGTTTGCTGACAGGGTGTCGATGCTCTGCGATGGTTGCCCAGACTGGAGCATGACATCACCCAGCCTTCCCCTGGCAGTAATCAAACCTCGGGCAGGTATCAGAGTCCGACCAGGCGGGTCTGACCACCCAGCCACCCTACGAGTCTATGCCCAGCATCCCTGGGGGAAAGCGGCCTCTCATTGCAGCCCTGGGGGAAAGCAGCCTCTCATTGCAGCCCTGGGTGTAGTTTGCTTGAGTTATTCATCCAGGACGTGTGGTACAGCTCTCTGGGGGGGGCGGCACCGCTCGCCCACCACTTCACCCGGGTGGTTCTTTGGCGCGGAGCCGCGGGCGTTGCCGGGTGGTGCAGTGTAGGACCCGCTGCACAAACCGGGCAGGGTGCTCGCAGGCCACGGCAAACGCGCTGCGAGCCGGCATCCTTCGCGCTAAGCGGAGCCGGCCGTAGGCACGGCCTGATGGCATCCCGGGCTGCGGTGTCGGGGCTTCAGCCCGGCTGTTTCTTGTGCTCATCCCAGAGCTGTGCTGGAGTGTTCCCTGAGCTCTGCTCATCCTCCCCGTTTTGTACCCACTCCTCTGCGTCGGGACAAGACCCCCATCACCGTGTCCCAGCCGGGGCTCAGCTCTGAGCTTCCTCCTGCGTGTTTTGCATGTGTTTCAGTGGCCGGTCCCCTATTTGCGGTGCCCTCAAATCCCTGTGCCCTGGCACACTCTGGCAGAAAGCGTTTGTCCCCCGGGCATGGGGCGATGGTAACCCCCGAGCAGACGGGCACCTGAGGGGAACAGACTGAGTTTGGGAAGCGCTGAGCGTTCCTCCCACGGCTGCTTGGTGAGATGCCAGCACCACCGAGAAACTCGGTGCCCTACATAGGCACTGACATGCAGATGAGGCACCTAACCTAAGGATGCCTACATGCAAAACTGGGGCTTTTGCTCTGTTTATTTTAGGTCTCTCAATCCCAATCGGGTCCCTTCAGGGCAGAGATTAGCACGTTCATCCTCTTCCTCCAGTGGAGGCTTTCCTGCTTGCGGTGGGAGCGTGATGCCAGCCACGGCCATCCCTCCGAGTGGGTGCGAGCTGCCAGCCCAGCCGTGGGGGCTGTGGGGACTGCGATGAAGCAGGGTCTCACTGCCCACCTCCAAGCTCGTGCACAGTCCTCCCTCCCCTAGGCTCAGCCACTTGACGTGACCGTGAGGACTCATTTAGCTCATTAAGAAAGGCTGGAGGTGTGCGTTAGAGCAGCCTCGGCATCTCTAGGGCCTTTTGGCCCAGTGGGCAGCGCCCAATGCCCAGCCTTGGCAACGCCTGCCCTTCTGGGAGAGCCAAAACTTTCGGGAAGGTAATTGCAGACAGTGCCAGGAGCTGCCGGGCACTGGGCTGGGAACGGCTTGTCTGGCTGCAGTGAGTGATGCTGTGGCTTCAGCCCTGCACCGTGGTTGTTTCTGAGCTTCGTGTGTTTTAGTTGCAATGTATCAGCGCTGGTGTGACCAGCAGGACTGGGGCAGGGATTGTCCCCCTGTGCTTGGCACTGTAGGGGGGCTGCCTCTTGAATACCAGGTTCAGTTTTGGGCCTCTCACTCCCAGAAGGACATTGAGGGGCTGGAGTGTGGTCAACGAAGCTGGGGAAGTGTCTGAAGCACAAGTCTGGTGAGCGGTTGAGGGACCTGGGCTTGTTCAGCCTGGAGCAAAGGAGGCTCAGGGGAGACCTTCTGGCTCTCGACAGCTCCCTGACAGGAGGATGGAGACAGGTGGGGTTGGGCTTTGCTCCCAAGGAACAAGTGACAGGACAAGAGGAACCAGCCTCAAGTTGCTCCAGGGGAGGTTTACGTTGGAGCTGAGGAATAGTTTCTTCTCTTTGAGGGCTGAGGGTTGTCCAGGGCTCTGCCAGGCTGCCCAGGGCAGTGGTGGAGTCCTCATGATCCCTGGAGGGGTTTCCAAGCCGTGGAGCTGTGGTGCTGAGGGACAGGGGTCAGTGGTGCCCTGGCAGTGCTGGGGGAATGGTTGGACTCGGTGATCTGAAAGGTCTCTTCCAACGTAACCAGTTCTATGATTCTGGGTTTTGCAGAGGAATGCCAAGGAAAACTACCTCTGTTATTAAAGTAGAGCCCCTCAAAGTGCTGCTGGGTGGGGAGGAGGCAGCTGCGTTCACACTGCCAGCGTGCTGCCTGCACGACCAGCTTTTCTGCCGGTGACGGGAGGGTTTGTTCGTGTGACACTTCTCCAGCCATCAGGCAGCTGTCAGTGTCTGCCCGGAGCGGTCGCTGGCTTTTCCGGGTGCAGCCAGCACAGCTTGCTGAGCTCCCTCCTCTCCGGAGGGCTGGAGTCCCATCCTTGGGCCATCCCTGCTCCGTCCTGCAGCCAGGGAGGTGGGCTGCCCTTCCCCGCTGCTGAGCACGCGCATGTTTGTGAGCAGGATGAGTGCATCTTCCTCTCCCTTTCCCTCTTGCTCGTTCCTTCTCCTCCTTTTCTTTCTTTTTTCGTCTCCTCCCATCTGTCCTTCTCACATCAGGCTATTTTGAGGGATGAGTTTCTCACTGTCAATATGGTAGCAACTGTGGTGCATCGCATGTCTTAGAGGATGAACACCACTTCGGGAAGCCTTCCCAAGCAGTTACCTTGCTTGGTTCATCTTAACCCCCCTACCCTGCCCGTATCTCGGAGGCGTTTTGAGACCAGGGAGCTGAAGAACACTAAATCTGATGACTCCCTTTCCTCTGACTCGGAGTCTCAGAGGTGGAGGAGGGAGATGGCAGATTTAATGCTCTTTAGCCCCCAGTCTTGAAATGCCTCAGAACCTTGCAAGTGATTATTAGGCAGCCTGAAGCCGAGCGTGGTGTTGGCAGGTCATTACTTGTGTCTTCGAAACTTCCAGGGCCTTCTAGTGAGGACAGGATTTTTTTTTTTTACTTGGAAGTAGTAGAAACTGCAGGACCCAAAGTGCATTTTCAATACCTTTCATTTGTCAAAATACCTCCCAGAAAGATCAGGAGGCAGCGGTGAAGGTGCAGAGCTGGCAGGGAGTTTGCTGGGAGGGAGCAGGTCTCTGTGCGAGCTCAGTGGAGCTGCTGCTGTGTTTTGCTGCTCTCTCCTTCATCAGAGCATCTTCGAGCACTTGAAACACAGGGACAGTATTTAGCCTCAAATCATCTGCATGAGGCAGAGGAGCTAAATGCCACCCAGATCCCACAGTGCTCTGGCAGAGCTGGGAGGAGAGCTGGGGCTCGGGGCTGGCTGCAGATCAAGAGAGGGTCTCCTCCCCCTCTACTCTGCCCTAGTGAGGCCACAGCTGCAGTACTGTGTCCAGTTCTGGGTTCCCCAGTTCAAGAGAGACCAGGAGCTACCCGAGAGAGTCCAGCAGAGGCTCCAGAGATGCTGAGGGGCTGAAGCATCTCTGTGCCCAGGACAGGCTGAGAGCCCTGGGGCTCTTTATCTGGAGAAGAGCAGCCTGATCACTATCTAAAGGGCAGGGGGCAAGAGGATGGGGCCAGACTCTTGTCAATGGTGCCCGGCACCACAGGACAAGAGCCAACGGGCACAAACTGGAACCCAGGAGGAACAGAACAAACTTCTTTGGTGTGAGGGTTTTGGAGCCTGTCTGAGGCTGCCCAGAGAGGCTGTGGAGTCTCATTGTCAGGAGAGATTCCAAACCAGCCTGGACACTGTGATGCTGGGCCCCCTGCTCTAGGTGACCCTGCTGGATGGGGCAGGGGAGTGGCACCAGCTCAGCTCCAGAGGGCCCTTCCAACCCCCACCATGCTGGGATTTGGTGAGGCAGGACAGGGTGAAAAGGTGGCTGCTCAGCCAAGGAGCTGCTGCTCAGCGTGGGTGGGCAGGTGATTGCTCTCTCTTGTACATAAGCAAGCTTTTCTAGTGGCTTTTGTTCTAATAATAAATACCCCATTGTCTCTTCACCTTTTAATAAAACCTTTCCATTTTGTGAAGGGCTGCAGCTTGAAAGGCAACGACAGACCTGCCTCTGTAGCAGCGAATTTTCTTCCTCCTCTGCTCCTCTCCTTTCTCTTCTTCCCTTCCCTGCCCTGCTCTCCAGAAGATGCTGCTTGCACCAGTCAGAAGCTCAGCACTGTGGTTTAGTGGTTTTCAGGGCCAAGACAAGGGGTCTCAGCTTTCCCTGTCTGGGCACCACACTTCCCTCCCAGACCCTGGACTCCAGAGGGGAGCAAAACTCGGGTTCACCCCCTGTGTTTAGTTCCCCTCCATGGTAGGAATGAGATGCCTTGTGGTTTATCTACACAGGGGTACTCAAGGAGGCAGATTTGGATGAAATAAGAAAGTAAATTTAAAGTCGATTATCTAAACCCCATTAAAAGGCAGAGTAACCTTTCTGACTTGGTTAAATGGCTTTAATTCTGTGTCTTGTAAATCTACTCTTTCAAGTGAGACTGTGCACAAGAGGGTTCATGCCATTCTGCTAATCCCCTCCAGCAGGTAATCTGGATTAACTGTCAGGTAAGTGACAGTGCAGAGTCCCCAGAGGCTGGGGTGGAGCTGGTGCAGCCCCTCGGGTGCTGGGTTAGCAGCTCCACCTGGGCTGGGCTCGCACTTCTAAAAAGTTTTGGGATCTGGAAAACAACTGTTTTTCAGATGAGAATTGGAAGGTTTTTTAGTTTTCTTTAAAAGAAAAATAAATCCGTATTTTCTCAGCATTTAGACTGTTTGCAAGAGTTTGGGTGCCTTGTTGATGGGCACAGTCTTTTTAGCAGGACCTGTTGTGACAGGACAAGAAGTGGTGGTTTTAAACTAAATGAGGGGAGATTTAGACTAGATAAAAGGAAGAATTTTTTTACAATGAGGGCGGTGAGACCCTGGCCCAGGTTGCCCAGAGATTCTGTGATTCTATTATTCGGTATTTATTCACCTTGAAAGCCCATGGCTTGTCTGTCTGGGAAGAGTGTCCTGGGAATAGCACCAGCTCATCCCAGTGCTCCGGGACATGATGCCAGACCTTTGGGATCCATAGGGCCCTGTCAAGCTGTGTGATTAAATGTGCCCTTGCTGTTTGGTGTTCAGGAGCATTCCTCTGCTCTGGGGAACTGCAGCTGCAATAAGCCCCTGTTTGTACAGGCTTCTCAGTTGCCAGCTGGCAGTATATTAGAAGAAAACCAAATAATTTGCTGTTTCTTTCCCATAAACATCTCTGCGAGGTACAAAAGGCTCCTGTGCTAAACCAAACGTGAGTGGAGGGGCTTGAACAGCCCCTGCTGCTAATGTGGGATAATCCAATTTGGCAGGAGGGAGGCTGAGCTGGCGGGGCTCCTTCCCAGGGCTGCGCTCGCCTCTGCTCTGCAGCTGCAGAAAGTCTGGGGAGGTTGGTGTTCGTAAATGGCAGGGCTGCTTATCCCTGGGAAAGATGGCATGAGAGACCCCTTGGGTGTGCAGTAATTTACTGCTCTGTGACCATCTCACCGGCAAGCTAAAGCTTAGCTGGGCAGAGGGGGAAGGTGGCAGGTCAACAGCTTTCATCTCACAAGCGGGTTATTTGTGGGTGAGGCTGGGTGTGCAGCCCCACGGGCACAGACCCGGGCTGGGGCTGCTGGGCTGCCTGTGGGACCTGCCTTGGGCTCCTCGGGGGCCAGGACCAGTGTCAGAGCAGAGGTGGGAGTGCCCAGCTCTCCTTGTGCGCAACCTCAGCACCTCCTGCCCCACAACCCCTCAAGCAGGTCCCCGTGGAGGGCTGATGACCAACCTCGTCACGCGTGGGGCACGGGGGCTGCGTGGGAGCACCTCGTCTAGACAGAACATCTCCGCAGCCCCCCCCCTCCCTCAAGGCTCCCAGCATCTCCCTCAAGCTGAGCATCTCCCGCGGGTCTCCTGGGTCCGACGCGGGGACACGTCGCTGTCGGTGTCACCCACGATGGCGGCTGCAGTCGGCACAGCCCGTGGTCTCTGCTGGTGTTTCAGCTCCGGGCGACGAGCTCCTCCCTGCAGCTTTCGCACGGATAATAAAAGGAGAGGAGCAGCAAAGTAAATCATGTCGCAGGGAGGCTGCTCTCTGTGCCTTGCAGCTGAGGGATGAGGTAGCTTTTCTTCGGACTCGTGGTTTAATAGAGATGCGAATTTATTGCTTTTATTTAGTTTAAACTATGCCGGAGTGCTGTGGACTCATAAAGCACAAAGGAAAACAAAAAAGAAAAACCTTTATGAGCTGCAAGTGCCCCCTTTGCTTTGGTGGCATTTCTTGATTGCCCAGACTCATGTTAAATAAGGACAGGAAAGAGGGCACTGCTGGATGCTGGGAGGCAGGGAAGGGCTCCGGCTCAGGTGACAGGGACCCATGGCCACCCGTGGGGGTGGGTATGTCTTGAGGAGAGCATCATTTCTGAAAAAGGAAATTTTTTTTCCTTCACAGCTGCAATTGCTTTGGTTTATAGCACTGTGCTGCTGTCTGTCTGTCTGCGGGATGTACAGTACATGAGCACAGGCCCTTCGGCTTGTGCCTGCTCTCATACGTTTTTATGTTTTTCATTCTTCCCTTGCCATGACCCCTCATGTTCCCTCCATCCTTACTTTTTGCTCTTTTATTATTTTCCCATTGTTTCCCTTCTCTGATCATTGCCCGTGTCTGCGAAATAGCTCTGTGAAGGTGTGCGTAGGAGAAACACAGTGGCAGGCTCCTAGAAACACCCCAACCAGCATCTTTCAAAATCTAACTGCTCCACAGAAAGTGTGACACAGATTTGAGACAGAGCAGCCGATGCACTTTGGACACTCACTAAAAAAAAAAAAACCAACAGAAAACAAAGAGAGCAGAAATAAACAACAAAAAAAAGCATAAAAAATGTTTTTATCCACGGACCTCGGTCCTTAAAGTGGCTGTACACTGGCAAAGCCCCCAGAGCATCGCTGGCTCCCCAGCATCCCCAGCCTGGGGACCTCAGCAGGGACGGATCCCAGGTGTGGAGCAGCCGCTGGCCGGTCGCTTGTCCCCCCGACGTCAGCGTTGCCAGCGGCACGGCTCCGGCTGCTGCTCTGGTTTCTGCCCAGCAGCTCTAAGTTTCCCTCACCTCCTGTGATGCTCTCGCTCTGTAGGCCTCACGCCGAGGACTTCAGCGTGGATTCCTCCTTCTCGCAGTAAGTTCCCCGCGCGTGTTTCCCGCGCCGGCACCGCAGGGAGGGGGCGAGGGCTGCTGGTGGCCCTGGCGACCATCGCTCTTCCACTGGGGACAAGCCACCCGTGTCCTCCGGAGAGCAAAACCCCGCTGCGATTTGGGTGTCTGTGCGGGGGGTGTGCGCGTGGGGACTCGTGGACCAGGTGCTTTGGGCAGTTCCTGCCGCTGGGAACAGGGGTTGGCTGTGGCTTTGAGTTAGTGGTAGGTCGTTCTGCTTTTAAAGGAGCTGATAAAACAGGAGGTTGGTCCTTTATTGCTCTTGGCCCCAAGGAGTTGTGCACGGGACCAGCAAACCCTTCTGAACGAGCAATGGTTCCCACCACGGGGGAGGACTAGCTGCCCTCGGAGACAGACAGGTCTCCTGGGGATGAAGTGATATCCTTGGCAGCAAATTGGTGATTAGCCATTAACGATGAGCTCCATGCGCAGGCTCTAATTAAACAATCCAGATTCATCAGCAGAAGCAATTACAGGAGCAGACTCATGAATGTCAATCTCCACTGTTGCAAAACAAGTAAGCCAAACAAAACACAGTGTGTTATTCCATTCTATCTGGGGTTTAATCTTTTTTATTATTGTTATTTTATTAAGAGCAAGCGGTGCCGCTGCCCAGCCATGAGCAGCGTGGGGCCAGGGCTGGGGCTGCTCCACGTGTCCCTGAGGCTGCCGAGACCTTCAGTGGGCAACATAGCGGGAAGTTGGCTTGGGGGATGAGCGTGTCCTTGCCCAGGGCCCGTGGCTGGGGATGTGTGTCCCTGGACAGTGCTGAGCAAGAGCCTTCTGCCCATGTGGGGAGAAACCTGGATCAGGCCCCCACATCTCTTTAGAGAGGCCTGTTGTGACAGGACAAGGGGTGATGGTTTGAAACTAAAAGAGGAGAGATTTGCACTAGGTAAAATTTCGCTAGTTGTGAAACACTGGCCCAGGCTGCCCAGAGAGGTGGTCGATGCCCCATCCCTGGCACCATTGCAGGGGAGGTTGGCCGGGGCTCTGAGCACCCTGCTCTAGTTGCAGATGGCCCTGCTCCCTGCACAGGGGTTGGACCAGATGACCTGGAAGGGTTCCTTCAAACCAGTCTATGATAGCACATCTCTACCGGCAGGAGCTCCCCTGTCCTCCCATCCACAGCTTCAGGAGCAGGCTGTGGACCAGGGCTTACTCCCCCTCTTGCTCCATGGCATTGCACGTGGGCATGGCCTGGAGCCCCTTGGTGCTCCCCTGACTCCTCTTGGCTGTGCTCACCTTGTGCCACCTTCCCATGGTTCACGTACGTGCTGACATCCAGAGCAGCACAGTCTCCTGGGAATGGCCCCAAGCTGGGGGTCCCAGCCTGGGGAGGCACGGGAGCAGCCCTGGGATGGAGCAACATGTCCTGCTTCTCCACAAAGCCAAACTTGTTTTTTGGGGAGCTGCCTGATGGGTGCTGTGCATCACCACCCCTTGCTCTTTGGTACTGAGGGCACTTGAGTGGAGAGATCTTCAAGTCCAAGCCCTGAGCACATCCCCACTGCCTCCAGTGCTCTGTTTGGTGCCTGAAAATGAGCTCTGCGGCTGCTGAATGCAGCTGGAGAGGGATTATAGCTGCCTTCAGGGAACGAGGAATTGATAAAAAACCCATTTCCATTGAAATGTCCTCCCTAATGGAAAAAAAAAACCAGGGAAGAGAACTTCAGCAGCAGGTTTCTTTCTTATCACTATGGATTCATGAAGCCTTCCCCGCAGCGTGTGTCAGTCTGTCTCAGCAGAGCTGTTGTGCCCTCCGAGCGATGCCTCGTGCCCTGTCTTTATCCCGCTGAGTGCCTGTGCAGGTCAATTCAGGGCATGGTTCATCTCATGGGGCAAGGTGAGTGGCTGTGAGGACAGGCTGGTGAAGCCAACCTTGGTCTTGGGCAGAGTTTTTCCAGAAGCGGCTGCATGGAGCTTGCTCTTTGTCCACAAAAAAGACAATGTCAGTGTTGCTGCTGGAGCCAGGCTGACATGACCTGGCCTCCAGCTCTCCTTCCTTTGCTGCAGAGTAGTTGGCGATATCACTCTTTGCTTTGGGAAAAAAATCACGCTCCATAATAAGCTAGGAGATGGTTTTTTTGGTTTTTTTTTTTTTTCTGATTTATTCTCATGGTAAACTCCTGAAAGCTTGAAGAAACAAGTTTTTGAGGAGGTCCTGGGGCAATATGTGCCACAGCATCCTGGTTCCCAGTGCAGCATGTCTATAGGTGTGGGACTCTGTTTTGCTAAGCATCGTTCATGGTGTGTCTCAGCACGTGCTCTGCCCAGAGCCTGAGCAGCTCGCCAAACTCATTCCTGGTGCTGCGTGAGCCAAGGCTCAGAGTGTTCCAGTGGGGCCACCTGGCTGAGGGGATGGAGCTGCTGGGAGCAGCCACCTTCCCGCGGGGCTGTGGTGGTACCATGATGGAGATGAGGATCTGAACCAAAACCAGGTGGGAGATTTTGCAGAGCTCCTGTTGCAGACTGGTTGCAGGTATGGCTGCCCCTGGCACTGGGGAATGTAGGGGACAGTCGGGCTGTGACAGGAGATGCTCTCCTTGGAGCCAAGCAGCCCTGTGCAGTTCTCTGCAACCTGCTCTGGGTGACCTTCCTGGAGCAGGGGGGTTGGATGAGATGATCTCCAGAGGTCCATTCCAACCCCCACTGCTCTGCGACGCTGTGGTTCTGTGAAGCCATTTCCTCGCACGCTTGCCGGCACTGAGCTGGTGCAGCCTGGTCGAAACCCTCAACCCTCTTCCTTTGAATAATTGTTCAATTACTGCTTATGGAGAGCAGGGGCAGCCTGGTCCCTGCTCCTCGCTTTGGCAGGTGCCCAGGTTTGCTGTACTCACACAGCCGTGCAGCTATCGCCCCTTTCCATCTCCAAACCCCGCGCTGGGAGCGACTCGTTGTGAGCTGGGAGCTCTGGTGGGAAGGGCTGTAGCTCTGCCCCGTTCTCCACTTGCCCTGGGATAGATGTGTGTGAGTGGGTGGCAAATGCACAGATCACAGAGGGGTTGTCCAGTATGCAAAGCTCACTCGGTGTCATCTGTCTCGCTGTAAGAGAGCCAAAGCATTCTGGGCACCCAAGTCCTTCTTTGGAGAGCGGCAGGGTGACAGCTCTGGGCAGCGACCTGGCGCAGGGCTAGCAGCTCGCTGCCTTGGCTGCCCGCTGGGCTTCTGGAGCCATCTCAGTTTTCAGGCTGTTCCCGGCAGCTGTCACATGCTGCAGGGACCGGAGGGGACCTGCCTGCGCCCGACTGCCCATGTAAGTTTGCTGGGGTTGCAGAGCTTGGGGGTGCATCTCCATCCCCCCTGTCCCTGCCTGTGCTACCCCGGCATGGGGCTGCCCATAGGTTGCTATTTTTGGGGGTTTACTTGTCTTTAAGGGCAGTGTGTTTATCCCCAGCTGCCTGGGGACGGTACCAGTACGGGGCCAGGGCTGTGCTCCTCGGTGTCTATTTTAATGCCAGTGAGCCGGGCTGTGCTCATCCGGGTCTTGCAACCTACACTTTTCTGAACAAACTCTTCTGTCTTTTTTGGGAGCTTATCATCTTAGAACAAATTGTCTCTAATCTTAGATTAATAAAGTACAATAAATAACCGAGGCAAGAAAATGAAATTGCTCAGGCATTATGAAGTGCATAATAGCAGTAATTACACTTCCAAGCAGAGGGCTTGTAACTAAACTTGTACTGTGATGATTATCTGCACGGCCGGAGAGGTGCAGCCCGGGGGGAGCAATGTGCTGCCAGCTCCCTTCCTGCAGAACATCTGCTGCCTGCACCCCTGGGTGCTGCCCCGGCTGGGCTGGCACCACGCGGCCAGGCTGGCACCACGCTGCCTGAGCAGCGGGAAGGATGCTCGGCCGGTGGGAGGGATGTTTGGAGGGATGTGGTGGGGAGGGGTTGGTTTGAATGGTCCGACTTGGCTGAGCTGCTGAGAAGGCAGAGCTGTCAGGATGTGTTTTTGGTTGATGATGCTGTCAGAGTTTAGCTTGATTTTCATTTGAAGTTAACTTCTTGACAACGAAATTAAAGGGTACGTTTTAGATGATATAATCTCCTTCCCTCAGATGGAAAAGGAGTAGGAGCTTTGATACTTTCTGGTGGTGTCTGCTCCCTGGTAGAAGCCGGCACCCGTTCAGCTGTGGGTGGGCTCTGGGGTGCTGGGTTAGCCTGGTGCCTGCAGAGCAGGTGCCAGAACCGGAGCGGGCTGTCGGGCCACGGCAGCACCCTGGTCCCCATCACGCCAAGCCCTTGCTCTGCCCTCCCTTGTCCTGCAGACAAGCTCCGCGAGACAGTCACCCCATGATGGGTGCCAGGGCTCAGTGGGGCGGTGGCTGCAGGGTCCCATACAGCTCCGGGGACTCAGCCCAGTTAGCAGTGAAGGCAGGCTGTCTGCACAGGAACGTGTTCTCTCTACATACTTCTATTTCTTTGTCTCTTTGCAGTGCATCCCCTTCCCCCCCCCAAGACCTGCTTCAGTCGCTTTCCAAGTGTTTCTTCCTGCAGTCGCTATGACAGATAAATAAATGGGATACTTTGTCATAAAAAGTTAGATAACTTCTAATCATTCAGCTCTTTTATCCACCAGAGTTTATTTTCATAGTCTTGAGGTGGGCTGCAACTCTAGAGATCAGTGAACCATCTGTCTGGCGACAGAGATTTATATTGCTGTTTGTTTCCTTGGTACGGAGGCGAATGTCTGGGAGAGGAATCGTGCTCCCTGAAGTCTCCCTCTCCTCAATGCGCTGCATCCTCCGGGACTCTGATGAATGGGGTGCCCAGCGCTCATGATGGAGCTGAAGGCCAGTTCCTAGCATTTCTTGGCCATGTTTAATAAGGAGAAGGAGCAATTAGCTTGTGTGGTGCAGTGTCATGAGCAATTGTGGCAGCTGATTTATGCCCCGACACAGATAAATTATTTGCCAAGTCTGGCTTTGGAAACAATTCATTTTAACTCCCATTATAGCCGTGCTTACGAAGCTCTGCATTTGTGGCTGCTTGCTCCAAAGACGTCATGCTGGCCGAGTCAGCGCTTGTAAATTCTCCTGTTTGCTCCCCAGGACTCGCTGTCCCTGCAGCAGGGTCCATGGTCACCCATCCCCCTCCCCACTCCCTTCTCATACCAGCGAGTGTGGCTGGTGGACACTCGCTGGGTTCGGTGCAAAGTCCCCCTGGCCACCAGCTGCCACCACGGGTGCGTTTGTGTTTTGGCATTTTCCTCGCTCAGTGCTCTGAAATGCCCTGGTGAGGAGCGATGCGCTCACAGCGCTGCTGGTGGGTTTGCTGAGAGCTGCCAGCCCTGCCAGGGCATCCTTCCCCTTGGTGCTGTAACCAGTGCAAATGCCAAATGTCTCAACAGAGAGCAGTGACTGCCCCGCTGAGGCTGTTGGTTATTGTCACCTCTGCTACGGAGCTGCTGGGTGTGTGACACCCTGCCAAGGGACCCAGGCAGGGCTCAGCATCTGCAGGGGACATGCCCACAGGTGGCCAGCGGGAGCTCGGTGTTTGCTTCCCAGTTAAGGCTCCTGGTTTCTTTCCTCTCCAGCACTGTTGATGGGGACAAAGTCACCCTGGAGCATAGAGCCCCTCAGCTCTGCCCACAGCAGCTCCAGAGCCCCAGGGGCTCGGACGGGTGGGTGCATCTCACCCACTCCCCGCACTGCACTCGCTCCAGGCTGTGCCGCTCCGGCAGTGTTAGGGAGCTGCTGAAGGACAGGCTTTTAGAGCAGACCAGCCACCCCCAGCCTGTCACCTGGTCCCTGCCAGCCGCCAGGCCAAGCAGCTGCTGGTGGCTTCCCACTGCGAGGTTAAGCCAGAGAGCAGTTGCTGGCTTATGGCAGAAGCAGGCCAAGTTTGATAGCCCATATAAAATTGTGTCTCAGCTGTTGTGATGGCGGTGGTGGGTTTCCCTCTGTGCTTTTTGTATATAAAAACTCTGTAAATGAAAAATCCGACTTCTCAGCCTGCTAAGGGTGTCTCCAAGAAGCCCCAGGGAGCTCTCAAGGATGTACCATGCTTTTTCCACACCAGGTGGTTTCCCTACAACCGGTCAGTCTGGCTGTGAAACCCCAGCGGGTGCTGCTGGGTACCGGGACAAGAGACTCCCGAGCAATGAGGGTCTCATAAAACTCCTTCCCAATTTGCTGCCCAGTCAGCTCGGCATTAACACTCAGTAAATATTTGTTTATCCCTCTGTTGTCAGAGCTGAGTAGCAGCTGCTTCCCAATAAATCACGGCTGGGTGGCGTGTGCCGGGCGGCACGCTCGGCTGGAGCTGGCACCACGTGTGCATGGGGAGTGCACCGGTGAAATAAAATGGGGTGGTGGGTCTAGTGGCTGTCACTGGGAACTTGCTCACCTTGGACTATGCCTTGGTAATAGGCCTGATTAACGACATCTTGATGACCTCTTCCAAGCACTTAAAAAAAGTACTAACAGTAGTCGCACTTAAGAGACTTGTTGAATACAGTGGAACAGAGGAAAGGGCTAATTCATTGCACTTAACTCCATTATCAGCTGTAATGAACAGACTTTGTCTTGCTCAGAGTCTAAAGCTGAAGTATCAAAAAGGATCCCTTTTCACCTGCATGTAGCTGGCAGGAATGTAATTTATAACCCTGCCTGGTGTGAGGAAGAGAGTTTGCAAAGGGCTGAGGGTGTTGTCAAGTCCTGGGAGAGCCGGGGGTGGGTGGGTGAGCTAAACTGGGGCCAGGTTTGCCAACACACCCTTAATCTGGGTGTGCTTGATCCCAGGCCCTGCTGACATTGGTGGGAAGGAACCTTGGATCCAGCCTTGGTGAGGCTTCACCCATCCGCGCAGCCCTGGGCATCCACCCTGCACGTGGGGACCGGTGGAAGGGCTGCGGATGGGGGTCAGGGGTGGAGGCTGGAGCAGCTGTGAAGTGAAGAAGTGCCCGTGGTGGTCACAGTGGTGGACGGGGCATTTTCGGGCTCACTCACAGCTCCTCCTTGTCAGTTTGGGGGGGTGGCTCTCTGCTGTGGCACCTTGTGCCCGTGCCATGAGCCACCAGTGGCACTAAATGCCAAATGATGCTGGGAATTGGTTGGCAGCTCCTGGGTTTTTCTGGAATGGCCAAATGTGGTATCTTAGCAACAAAGGGACTTTTTCTTCTTTTAGATTGAATTTGTTTAACAGCTTTGATGCTGAATGTTGTTCGCACTCGGGCAGAGCCAGGGCATGGGCATACTTGGGGACATTGCCCTCAGTGGCTCCTGCTCTGCTGCAACCACAGAGGGTTGGAGCAGATAAAACATTGCTGGGGGAGGCTGCTCCAAAGCCACCGCTTTTCTGAGGGGCTTTGAATGTTGTAAAGTGTGTGGGAAAGGAGAAGTTTGCAAGTCTGATGTCAGCTGGTTGCATGTGGATGAAAGCAAAGCCCTCAACCCAGAGCAGACCTGGCCCTGTGGGTCACTTTTGCTGCCTTGGCAGTCGCAGATGTGCCACGTCTTGGTGCTCATGTCTGGTGGTACTGGTAGTTCTGTACCATGGGAACAACTGGGAGCCCAGGGCCGTGCCTGGGGTCTGCTGAGGGCTGCTCTTTTGGGTCACCCAGCTGGGATGGGGTAATGGGACTCCCGGGGGAATCTGGGTCCAACCTGCCAACCCACTGATGGATTCCTCTGGGTGCTTTCCCTGCAGGGTGCAGGTCGAGTTCTACGTGAATGAAAACACCTTCAAAGAGCGGCTGAAGCTCTTCTTCATCAAAAACCAGCGATCGAGTGAGTGCTTCTTGCGTGGACCCAGCATCTACTGGGAGAAACCAAACCCTGCCCGAGCTGGGAGAGCCATGCTCTGTCCTCATGGGATGAGAAGCCATTGCCATCTGCTGGTGGATGTTCCCTGTGTGTCCCCGGTGCTGGCTGCCCAGCCCAGGGCTGCTGCTGCCTGTTGGCCTTTCTGCTGGGTTTTGGTCAACTTGCTTTGAGGGAGATGTGGTTGCATAGAGAGGAGAAGATGCTGCCTGCCACCTCTGCTCACTGGGGACAAACACAGCACAGGAACCAGCTCAGACAAATTGGCTGGGAGCAGGATGGGTGTCGGGAGCTGCCTGAGGAGGGGGGTCAGGGAAGAAATGTCCCCATCACGGAGTCTGAGATGCTGCCCGTGCCTGCAGGCAGGTCAGGGGCTGTGGGGACAGCCGAGGCAGGCTGTGAGCTCCCCACCCCTGCTTCAGCCAGCCAGATTAGCCTCCACTTGACTAATGGTGTTTTTATTTTCTTTCTCCGAGATGTCATTAGCTGTCTGGAGGGAGTCTGCTCGTTAATTTATAAATTCACATTTTCTTCTCCCCCCTGCATCCTGTCGTCTTGTTAAAAAGCTGGAGCGCAGCACAACAGGGTGCCCACGGGGAAGTTTTTAATGAAAATGTGATGAATTTCGCACTTGTAATTTTGAGTAATAACCCAATGAACTGGCTGGGGAGGGCGAGTGGATAAAGCAGCAGCTTTCCCTCACCCTCCCTCCTCCTGCAGGCTGTGGAGAGGGGCCCTGGCCCTGCCTGCCTGATGCTGCTTAATTGCTGCCTGCTAATGAGGGGGATCCACTCCAGCAGCTCTGCATTTGACTCTCACATCTATTGGGGCCAGCAAGGAGCTGACTCATTGTTATTTATTTCTGTATTAGTCTCCTATATATCTGATACTGGGTAGGATGCGTGGAGCCCTGAGCAAATCGTGAGCAACGTCTGCAGCTCCCCTGGAGCTCGGTGGGGTCCTGCCGTGGTTGGGTGGAACCAAAGGGGCTGCGCTGCGGGGTATCCAGGGTGTGCTGCCTGGCCCATGCTGTACTCTGCTCTGCCACAGGCCTGAGGATCCGGCTCTTCAACTTCTCTCTGAAGCTGCTCACCTGCCTCCTGTACATTGTCCGTGTCCTGCTCGACAACCCGGAGGAGGGCATAGGCTGGTGAGTGCCACCGATGCCGCCGGGCTCCCCGGTCCACCCTGTGCCACGGTGAGCGTGGCAGTGAAGATACACAAAGGATGGATTTTTCTCACAATGGATGGTTTGGGTTTTTTTTCCTCACTCCAGCTCTTTGAATGAGTAGTTTAGCAAAAACTTGCTGGTCCTGGTGGGCTTTGCTCCCTGCTCAAACCCCATGGACAGGCGTGTGTGCATCTGCTGGCCCTGCACGGCGCACGGGGAAAAGGTGGGGGAGAAATTCAGGGTCATGTTGGTTTCCAAATGCTGTCTGGCTCTAGTGGCCAGGGCTGCAGCGTTCGGACACAGGCAAGAGCTCCTGATGTCAGTGCCTCGCCGTGCAAGTGTTTTCTGAATCCCGATGCCCTTGAAGACACTTATGCTAAATCCTATTTAAGCGTTTGGGAAGGAAATATGTTTTGCCATTTAGATCCCCGAGGTGACAGATGATTGCATGTATCAGCTTTGCTCTGGGTTTCAGTATAAGCCTATTTTTAATATGTCCTTGCTTTGTTTAGCTCCCATACAGCGTGGTGTTTTTTTTTCCAAGAGCTAGGAGAATCAGCAATTTGATTTTCTCTTTGTAAAGGTTGCAGACTACTAAGTACATCTGCGTGCTCCAAAAGTGGTTTGAACCTGTGAGAGTTAAGCATGACACAGACACTCATCCTGGAAGGGTTTAGCACGACTGCAGTTCAGGGATATCCACTTTCCTGAGGGTCTGTGGCAAAAGGAACACTGGCCAGGGAGCCCTGTGCCTGGCAGGTAGCAGCGTTTTGCAGCATCTTTGGTACGGGCAGAAGTACCTGAGGGGTCTTTTCTCCAGTAATAAGATGTTCAGAGCTGCCCAGGTGAGATAGGCTCCTATGGAAAGCCCCAGCTGTAGGCACCAGTGTGCGTTCAGATGCATGGGAGTGTTGTCTGGGAGCCCCACCAGCCCCATCAGGACACAGCAGCCAGGACACCCCGTGAGCCCGGGGAGTCCATGCCAGCACCCCTTTTCCTACCCCCTGCCCCCTGACTGCTGTTCCCAGCTTTGTCTTTCTTTTCTCCTAGCTGGGAATGCGAAAAGCAGAATTACACAGCGTTCAACCAGTCCACAAAGATAAACTGGTGAGTTGAGGGTTGCTCCAGTGCTGGGGTCTGGCTCTGTTGGGACAGGAGGACACAGTGATGGATGCAGCTGGTGCTGGCAGCTGCCTCTGGCCACTTTTTGGTCACAGGGCTCCTTGAGGGATGCAGAGCAACATCCCAGGATCAAATAGGTTGACAAGTGCCCTGTGGCTGCACCCTCGGGAATGGCTTATTCCCAGTTCAGACACTGCTTAGACAAACCATCCAGTGAGGAACACCAGTACCAGTGCTGTGCTGGATCCTGCATCAGTGATGGCCTCAGACTGGCATTCATGGAGGGGGATAAAGGCACTGCTAGTTGGGCTGCAGCTTAGATTCATTTTGAATTTTCTTTGCAGGTCACACATCTTCTGGGTGGATAGAAAAATGCCACTGTGGGCTGTGCAGGTGAGTGCCCAGACCTCGGGCATGGTCATGCAGGAGCTGGGGTTTGAGCTCTGCTGCCAGTGGGTCTCTGGGCACCCTCTGCCCACAACAGCGAGGGGCAAGGGGTTCTCCTGGGCGAGCAGAAAATGAGCTGGGGCTTCTACTGGGAGCAGCCACACGGCCCTGGGTGAAAATCTCAGAAGCCAATAGAGGAGGAAAAGCTGTAGGAAGATAAAATGAGGCTGTCTCAGCTCCTGGGTGCAGCTGCCCCAGTAATGGGCTGTTTTTCAGGCAGGGCAGCTGCCTGGGGACTAGT
>WTSP01013420.1:0-38771 GCA_025331215.1 Actenoides lindsayi | reverse complement strand
CCCTCAGTGGACAATTACGGTGTCTTTTCTGGCACGATGATGGGGCTGCTCCCCCGGTTTTAGACCCCCCCCCCCCTCCACAGCCCGTTTACTGAGTGAGCTGTCAGGCTACAAAACGCCCGGTTCAGCTTCTCGTCAAGCAGAAAATGTTAACCCCAGCCTAGTTCCACCTCTAGGCTGAGCTCAGTTTCACTAGAGCATTTCATTATAAAACAAAATCACCCTGTTTGCTGGAAATGCATCAGCTCCCACTGTCAGTTCCAGCAGCTTCTAGCCAATTTATTTCACAGAGCTTAGGAAAGCTGGAAAGGACTGAGGCAATGGATAGGAACATGAACCTCTCAATACCAGATTTTCTGTGTTGGAAAAGATTACATGATCTACAGAGACATGTGAACCAGGGAAAAGGCTCAGTGCACATCTGTGACTGAAATAATCCCAAAGAAGTTCAGTCTGGGGCTGAGCTGTGCCAGTTCTGTCTAAACTTGACTCTTCAAAGCACAGATTGGAATTTGGAAGATAACTGCTATATGGATTCACACTATTTGTCCTGTCAGACCAGAGTTCTAACTGGCAATGGCTACCACCAGCTCTCTGCTGAGAAGGTCCAGGTAATAATCCTGCTGCCCACTAAAGCAAGGATAACTTGCTCCAAGTGCAAGTTTCCTTCTGATCCTGACAGAGGGTGTGAGTTTAAATCACAGTGCATGAAAACAAAAGACCCTTGCAGGGCAATTAGAAGTGAAGAAGTCTTTACTAAAACTCTATCTCTTCTCCCTCTCCACGGGGCTGTCAAATACCATTTTGATCTTACTCAGTTTGTGCCAGGTCTCATAAAAACACTCAGGCAAAGGCACCTGCAGCCTTGCATTTGGTAACTGCCCTTTTTTGTGTGTGTAATGCAGCCTCAAGGAGGATGCTCATATTTACAAAGATTAGGAACCCAGAACCCTTTTCATTCTCAACCTCCACTGTGGCTGCTGCTTCTGATATGCATGAAGACTCCTGTTCTTCAGAGAAACTATCCATGTGTTTCTCAGTTTGTTCACACTAGGAACAAAACTTCACCGTGGTGCATGTCCTGTGGAAGCTAATATTCAGTGGGGTTGATTGGGTGGAGGACATCTCTGCAGGGGTCAGATGGTCAATCTCGTATCTCCCTGTAGTTCTTATCCACTGTGGAAAAACGTATGAGGTGAATTTCAGGGGGCTTTGGCTTCCTGTCATCCCATAAATACTCTGGAGAAAGCAGCTTGGAGGGTTTGTGGGAGAGGAAGTGCCTGTTGAGATGACTTTCTTCCTGCCAGGCTGCCATGATCCCGTTGGCTTTGTCCGTCAGGATGGTCATGTGGCAAGTCCTGGTGAACTCATAGACTTTCTTGACCAGCCCTCCAAACACTGCTCCTCCGTAGTAGAAGTCCCCTTCTCCATCAGGGATGTAGGCTGCTGAAGACCTCCTCCTCTCGTAAGGGAACTGGCTTCGAGGGACGTTGAAATAACCAGGATGTATGGCTGCTACTATATCACCCAGGGCCTCAGGCCCCCAGCTGTTGTAGAACACCATGTCGATGTCCAGGCAGAAGAGGTAGTCCACCTCTCGATGGCTCGTCTCTGCTATGTGCTTGTTTATGGCTTCCATCCTCCGCATGGAGATCTCTTGCCAGCTGGAGTATTTCTTGACAGGGACAATGACAAGCCTTCGTCCAGGTTGCAGCTGGACATTGGGAATTGTCTCAGGGTTGTCAGTGAAGATATAGTAGTTCGCCCGATAGCCCTTCATGAAATGTTTCTCTGCTGACTCCAAGAAGCGTCCCACAAACCTCGTGTATCTGCGCAGACACAACATGTGAATAGCACAGCAGAGACAAGGAGATGCACGGTGGATTGTGAAGGGTACTTTGACGAATGGAAGAAGACATGGGATGAAGAGCATTGACTAGCTATTGCTGCAAGGATACATACACTATACGTGCAATAGGTATAATGGAGGACAAGGAACAAGGGGATTAACCCTGCTTTGACCTACCAACCACCAATCTACAGCTCCAATTCCCAAGGCACGTGCTAGTTCTTCAAATATACTGACCATGCTTGCAGGTACCTTGGGTATTGAGACTGTTATTTTGTAGGCTTGTATGATTGACAGTAGATTTAGACTCAATTTAAGGAAGAAATTTTTTATGCTGAGGGTGGTGAGACCCTGGCCCAGGCTGCCCAGAGAGGTGGTGGCTGCCCCATCCCTGGAACCATTCCAGGTGAGGTTGGCTGGGACTCTGAGCAACCTGCTCTAGTTGCAGATGGCCCTGCTCCCTGCACGGGATTTGGACTAGATGAGCTTGAAAGGTCCCTTCCAGCCCAAACCATTCTGTCATTCTATGATTCTGGATGCAATACATGGGTGTAGAAGTTTACTACAGATTGGGACAGATTTCAACTCTGCTGAGGACAAGAAAAACCAAACTGATCTTTTGACAGAGGAAGTACATCAACCCAAGAACTGACTGAGTGGTTCACTCACTTTCCAATAGCAAAGGCTGTTACCCCTATGGTGAGATTCAGTGGCTTGTAGGCACTGTCTAGGATCTCAGTGTTGAAGGTTCCTTCCCAGACAATGGGGGCCAGCCATGGTGTGACTGTCAGCACATCCTGACGTCTGATGGAAAAGAAAGGGAATGTTAATTAACTGTTCTGTTTGGTTTCAAGGCCAGTAAATGGGAAAGAAACAGTGAAAATGCAGCTAGAAGAGTGTGTGTAGCAGCATGAACTCATTATGGATGGTATTATCTTCAGAGTTTTTTCCCTGTCCTCTTATTTAAGAATCCTGAGCACAGACATTTCAGTTCTTGGGATGAAATTAAGCCCTGCTTAAGAAAGTGGCAAAAACCCAAGGATCTACTAAAATCTCATTTAAACACACAGGACTTTTCTGCTGAGGAGGCTTTAATGACCATTCCACTCCCAGAACGAGAAGCTGTGCCTATTTGCTACCAGCCTGGTGCAGATTGCTGTATAGAGATTAAAACACAAGTAATAATCTGAAAATTACTATAAAAATATACCCCATTCCTGTGCTATTAAAACACAGCTTGCAGCACGACCGTTTATTTTTCCAGTATTTATATATAGCCTTAGCACATACAGATATCATTTAAAATTCTGTGTGTGAGCCAGCACTCAAGTGTGTAACAAAGCTATGGAAAATCCTTAGCTTCCTGTGTAGGGAGTGGAAATACTGAATATACATCCAGCATAGTCTGATGATGCCCTATTCCAGCTATGCAAAGCTACTTCAACTTCTTTGTTTTCAGGGTTTCTTTCTCACCTTTTTGATTGTAAACCAAGCTGTCTTTTTGTCCTAACCAAAGGTCTTTTCCAACCTAAACAATTCTGTGATTCTGTGTCCTCTATGCTGTGATTCTGTGTCCTCTATGCTGTGTAATTTAGCCAAGCTCACTCACGTTCGCCCCAGACCATGACCTGTAGAGCTCTGCTAATGAAACTGGTCAGGGACAGCACAGGGCCAGACTTTGGGTTTGAAGGAGTCTCTCATCTGACAAGCTCCCAGGGCAATAAAAGCACCAAAACCAAACCAAGGGACCTGTGGGGAGCAGTTTGCTGGCTGAGGCAGCAGAACACTGTCAATCCAGATCTAATACTTTCAGGCCAAGTACATACTAGAATAATAATTTCACTCCCTCTTACTGTAATGCATGTCATTGAGACAGTAAATCACACAGGAAGAAGAATGTTGTTTGTAGAAAGTTTACTAACTGAGCTGTTCTCTTCCTGGGGTAAGTACCCTTTTTTTATTTGGAGAGAGAGACAGAAGGTAACCTGCAAGTTTGTTTCCCTAAGCAGGGCTTGTTTTTTTTTTTCCTTTCATTTTCAAGGGCTGCACTAGGTTTCCTAATGACTCATTTCCATGGTATGCATCCTCTCAGTGGTGCTCCTGAACTCTCTTCAGAAGACAAAAGTACTAAAAGTTACAAGACTCCCTCCTCATACAGCCCAGTATATAGTAGCTGATTTCACACAGTAATTCATTCCAATATGGAAGAGAGAAATACTCAGGCCTAGGACATCCTGTTGAAATGGGGGAAAAAAAAGGAAAAAAAAAGGTATGTACTAACAGGGTGTGTTTATTAACATGCAAAAGAATGGTGGCTGTTGAAAGTGAACTGCTAGAGATAAGAGTCAGGTCACAGGAGCTGGACCAAAGGAGATTGCTAATAAACAGGAGCTGACGAGGAGCTTTTGCTTCAAAGTCACTTCGTAGCTGCTACTCCCTGACACCTTCCGTGCCTGTTTGAACTCACTCTTTTGACTACTTCTCACAGAGACCTGTCTGTGTGAGAGCTGCAATTTGTTCCAGCGCAAGATCCAGCAGGTTAGATGAAACCATTGCTGAAAGTCATACAAGGCACCTGCTTGATTTTGCACTGAAATGGATTCAAAGCTCTTTTATAGCTGGTTACAGCTACAATAGTGTTCCAGAAGTTACTTCTCACTGTCTTCCAGCTGCTATACATGTTCCATCTCAAAAAGAGCCCCTGGCAGCAAGCACATAGTCTGCGTGTGTGCTAATTGTATTAACTGGGAATTTACAGTAGGTGTGTTAACAATTATACAGTGACTAAACTCAGTCTTAGAGCAGCGTAGACACCTCTGGACATACCCATAGGGATAGACTTCTCGTGGAACAAGGTACTGCTCAGTGTGCATGAGGAAACTGAGCACCATTGAGCACCCAAACCAAAGCCAGCAAGAAGAAATGACAAAGTTCAAACAAAGAAACTTACTTTGGAGCCAGCACTCTTGGCTGCTGATAAAATAATCTGTAGAAAGGAAGAAAGATCCATTGAATAATACATGAATGTGCCCGGAGGAGAGGAACAGCAGTTTAAAGGTCAGGAAATAAAAAGCCAGTACTTACCGGGGAAAAAGCTGGATTAGCTTCTCATCCGTATATTGGAGTTTTATAGAGCTGCACGATGGGGTGGGAAAAGAAAAGGATTGTCATGGTCTTCCTAAAATACAAACCAGGTTCAGCATCAGGACCTGCTGCTCAGTACATGAAATGAAGGATTGTATAAAGAGTCAGTGAACTGGGATTATTCTTAACTCTGCCAGAACTCTTTATATGACCCTTCATTTCACCTGACTTAGGGGACTCATCTAGGGAGCTGAGATACTTAATCCACATCTCAAAGCACAGGGAGATCCCGTGTGCACACGTGCACATGTGTGATTACACCCTGAGAGTAAAGCCAACATTAACCTGGGCAAGGAGGCTGAAGCAGAAAAGGCTGTGTTACTACCATCTTGTTTTAAGAGAGTGGCTAATCATAGATCCATAAAATAAAGGATAAGTGACTACTCATTAATAACTACTTATCCTGTCAGTGAAGTGCAGCTCCTGTAACAACCATCTGTGTAACTAATTCCACCCAAAATGGGATACTTACAAGATTTTGGGGCAAGGAAGGTAATATGGGAGGTAGTGCACTTTTCCATTCCCAACTGTAAACCTGTGAGAGCAAGGAAACGTTTTAAGATAGGCAACGTCAAAAGCCATCTTTCTAGGGTCTAGGATTCTAGGATTTCAAGGTCTCCTTGGAATTTGGCAGAGGTTTTGAGAAGGCACTGTAACTGACTGCGTGTCTGCTCGACACAATCACACATGTACATTGACCACAATCAGCGTACCCTCTTACATACAATCACTTGACCACTGGTGAAAAGCAACCATCAGAGCAAACTGCAACATCAGAAGCACAGTATAATTAATAAGTAATACTTTGTTAATAGAAATGCCTGATCTCAGATTCCTTTCAAACAACGTTAGAGATTGCTCAAGAGGATCTCCACAGCATACTCAGTATACTCAAAGCTCCAAATGTTCTCAATGTTTGAAAGCGACAGTGTCTGATAACTACACACAGGGAGATAATCACCTCTTTTAAGGCCTGAACTGAAATATAGCTGGAATATTCTGTACTTGAACATTTGTTTGCGAGTCCGATACGGTGTCTGCAGCCTAATTTAGACACAATCAGCCTTTTTCTCCCCTCTCTCCCTTCAGAGGCTTCTCCCTCTACTTGTGTTACTTTATCTATTACACAAATTACTGTTCTTTCTTACAGCTCTAACAAGGACTTCCCATAAAATGCACTGCCTATATTTTTCTGCTGCTATGTTTTTTATCACAGCATAGGTATAAACAGGGTGTTTTAAATAAGACCAAGCTTGCCAACAAATGCTTACCAGATAAGCACAATAACAACAAGCAGACAAGCAAGAGATCCCGCCACTCTCCTGGAAATCATGTCTTCTAGAGTATAAGGAGGAAATCAATTTTCACCCTTCAAAGAACAAAAAAGCAAGGGAAATTGTCTATAAATATCTCACCGTGAGAGAAATGGATTATTTTACCATAGGAGCGTGAGGTTCTCCGAGCAGTTTCATTTTAAATTCAGTCTTTCTGAAGTCAGGAACACGGAAGGAACTAGGCCCCTGAGTCACTGAGGCAGTTCCTGTAAACCATGTGAGAAATCTCTCCCTTTCAGCAAGGCCTGATCACAGTTGAGAGCGTGGGGAGCCATTCCGGCTTGATTCTAGTTTCTGTAGATTCCATTTATTCATCTAAAGCACACACCCTTTGCAATTTAATAAACCCACCAAACCCAACTGTTATTGGGCGGTATGCAGAGCTGATACCGTTATCACTGTAGCTGATAAACTCCATCCTTCACCGAAGGGGAACAGCCAGAGGCAGCTCCCTCCAAGGGGCCTGTAGCAGAAAGGTAAACTGGGGCACGATGCAAGCAAAGCAGCACTAGACAGCAATAATAATTCACACCGGGTAATGATGTTTCTCTGCAAGTCAAAAGGAACTGCTGCCTTTTCAACAGCCACCAAAGTCAGCTTCCCCTGGCTCAGCTGCCTTACCTTAAAAGCTCAAATTAATCCCTTTTCTGTTCCCAGGGAAGAAAGAGTTCCTACGGCGTGAACCACAGGACCCGTCACAAACCCACAAAGCCTTTTGCATGTGACCTTCAGCGGGGCTTGTGACAGGCACATTGAGTGCTGCAGGCGACAGGGATTGTTACCTTCAGTGAGCACAGAGCCTGGGTGCTGCGGAGGAGCCTGGTGCGTGTGCACGCTCCCTTCCGCCTCCGCGGCATCCTCTGCCTCCACGGCCAGTCCTCTTCTGCAAAGGAAGCTTTCCAGGCTGCTGCTGCTGCTGCTGCTGTACAGACTCTCTCAAGTCAGAGGAAAACATTTCCCAGCATGCGATTGGAGCCTGGGGGGGGGTGGGGAAAAAAAAAAAAAAAAAAAAAAAAGAGGTTATTTGTCAGGCTCCTATTTATAGAAAGTCAGCAGCTTTGATGTGAGCGGGAGGAACCGGTACAGGGTGCGTCTCGGGGGGAGGCTGAAGTAAGCATCACTGAGGGCTCTTCTGTCCTGACCCCTGGCAAGGCACACAAAGGTGCCAACGGCTCTGAAAAGTCAGTGGCAATTTTCTGACTTTTATTTCTTTGGTTCTAAAAAGACAGGTGGCAAGAAGTTCTTTCTTTTGCTTTATTATGCCGTACAGAAATCCCGTACCGTGCTTCTTCCTCTCTCTCCTGCCAACCAATCTAACCAGCTTTCACCAAGCATCATCACAAAATCCCACTTGAATAAAAAACTCTCTGTCTCAGCCTTCCACTGTTTAAAGCCTTCATGGATTCATGCTGCGCAGTTCTGGATTCTTGCCCAAAATTGCTGCAGCTCCACAAATGTGGAAGGATTTGCAGCCAGCCTTTCCCCTCTAGCTGTTACTCTATGCTTTGACCAGTTTTTTCTAATTCCTGGGCTAATTCTGTAGTGAGAGCTGCAACATAGAGGCCAGGACTTTTCAGTGTCTCCTAACTGACCTTCTGCTTGATGTCTCCAGCACATGGTAAATGGACAGGCGTGCAGAGAGGGCTTCACACAGTTGCTTTTCAATCATTCTTTGAGAGGTGGCTCAACACAAGGTGGGTAGGGAACCTTGCCAGTGCTTTACTACCCTTCTTATGGGGAGGCTTCCTAATTTCCAACCAAGATCTCACTTCAGGGCTGTGTCTTTATGACAGGGATGATGCACCCGGAGACTCCCTTAACATACCTGAGAGCTAAGATGTTCCCTTCTTCCTTTTATTCTGGGAGCTCAATCATCACAACTCCTTCAGGCTTTCTTTGTAGATTGTTAACTTCAAGACCTGTGATTATTTCGGTCAACTCCATTTGAACTCTCTCTAATCAGACCATCTTCATGAACTGCTCCTGCTGAGCCTTCACCTCTATAGAGTACAGCAGGAGGACCCCACAACACTGAAATGCTGTGACTGTTCACACATTGCTATATGATACTGGCCTACTTTGCAAGAAGACAGCACTGGTGATGACATTCAGCCTATGGTCAAACCTAATCCACAGGTGTTTTCTACAGAACCTCTGCTAGCCAGGTCTATGACATCTAAAGCCTTGTACTTTATGGAATTAGTACTCCATAGAATCACAGAATACCAGGTTGGAAGGGACCTCAAGGATCATTTAGTCCAACCTTTTAAGGTAAACTATTTATACAATGAGCTGGCTTAACACTGAGCCTTGGCAGAATTCTGTTTTCCATGGTGCCTGCAACCCCTTCCAGCTTGATACCACTTTCCAAACCTGTAAACAGATGCTCAAAATTTCCCCCCAAAGCACAAATGACAGGATCAGACAGTGTCACTTTGCAGAGTCTCCTGGGGATCCTCGCTCCCCGAGCCTGACCATCCTCATGCTCTTATGACTATTGCATACAGAGACTGATAGCATAGGACTTGGGGGATGGGAAAGCACAGAGGATAACAAACAGATAGAAGAAATGAGAATAAAAGTTATCCTCAAATTGAAGAGCAAAATTAACACAGAATTAGAAAAAAAAAAGACAAAAAAAAAAAAAAAGACATGGGTGGTCTGGTTATTTAGTAGTTTCAGTTAGTGTAATAGACACTGTGTACTTCCGTGGGTCTTTACAGAGTAAACATCTAATCCCTCAGGAAAAGTAAAACACAGATTTTGAAATATTGCATCATTAGGAGCACAGCTGATGCTTCCCCCTTTGCTTCAGTTTCCATGCTGCAAATCTGCAAGAACACACTGGAGCCAGATGAGTTTGGAACATCCCCATGCATCTAAAACCATCTCATTGACATTTACCATATTTGTCCTCAACTGATTTACAGTTCTAGGGTTCTCAATGAAAGCCAACAAAAACAAAATAGATGTGGCTGCAGTTAATGACAGAATCTCCCAACAAACACAAAAACCAGCTGAAGCAGTTTTAAGTTACTCAGGTTCCTCAAATTTGTTCAGAGAGTTTTTTTTAAAGCAATTCAGTACAAAGTAGCTGTGTAACTCCTAAATGAACTCGCTTGACCTCCCAGAACAAAGCAGTACTTTATCTTCAAGTCCTGCCTTGGAAAGCATTCTGGATTGCAGATAAATACCTCACTTGTAGACCATTTTGATTTCTGAAAGTGGAGAGCTGGGAGCACAGTGCTGTTCAGCATGTGAAGTACAAGAGGATATTGGTGGCAAGGGCTTCATCTGTGCCAAAACCCCCAAATTTCCTTGCTGGGCTCCATTATTAGATAGGCTGCCTCTGACTATTATAACCTCAGGTTGTGCCATGACCAGAGTCAATCGTGCCCGAGTCTTGAAAGCGAACTTCAGTACAAATCCACTGGTTGGGCTTTTCAGATTCTCATAGTGCAGCCAGCACTACAAGGAGTTAATGTTAGCCTGGCTGAGACCCGAGCAGGAAGCACTGCACAGAGTCTGTGTTTCATTTACAGCACATTCGTCAGATTTATTTCAAGAGGCAAAAAATTGCTCCGTTCACCACGGCACTTGTTCAGTGCAACAGAAATAAAAAAAAACCCCAAGAAAATTCTGTTGGACTAAATCTATAACATCACTGACTTCAGTACAAACTCATCGGTTTTCACCACAAAAAGATCATCAAGATTGGACTGATCTCATGTATAGAGTTGCTTAATCTTCTGGATGGATCGTTTCCACCAGTCTTCCCAACGCTGAACTGTCAGCAGCTGAGCTGTGCTTTCTTCCTTGATCTGGGCAAACTGCTGCTCCAGTTTACATTTGTATTTCTGAAAAAACAAAAAAACAAAGGACAAAACTGGTAGTGACGAAATATAATTTTACTTTGCCTAAATCCAGGCCCTGATCCACTGTCACAAGACTGCATGCAGGCCACTGATTTTCTGCCTTTGACAACAGAAGTATGTGAACAATGAATAATTATTCACTGCCTTCCTTGTGTGTTCCTTTTAAAGACTTCTGAAACCAAATTATCAGCAGTAGTTAAAGTTAAACCCCAAGGAAATAGTTCAAATAAAACCAGAAGACCTTCATCTCACTTCCATTAGGTCCTAAGATTAAAAGAGCTGCTTTCTGTAGAGGAGTGAGAGGAAAGCACCCATCTCAAACACAGAATGCACTCTGCCAGAACTTCCTGGGTCATGAGTATGAACCGAACCATTACAAGGCTGCTAAAAAGGTATTTCACCTAAACAGAAACTTGTAGATTACCAGAAAAAACTCAAGGCACCCTTATTAAAGGGTCCATGCTCCAAAATATAAAATACCCTATTTTCAATGCAACACCTATTCAGGAAAATATTTCTGTGGCATGTATCTACTGTGTGTCAGCCTGCTGGCAAACCCTGTTCACTTCAAAACACTGCTGTAACCAGGTGCTGAGGTACCAGAACTAGATACACAAAACACTCATGCAAATTGATAGTTCTGATGGCATTTGCTGTTGTCGAGAGAATATTTCACATTTCCCTGTCTTATTAAAAAATTACTAAAAAAAAATCCCCCAAAATTCAAAAATTAGCTCACTGGGAGTATGATTACTTTCAGGACAGATGCAGAAACACTGAGCATTTATTTCCAAATGATTTAATGAAAGAATATTCTCCTAATTGCTGTACATTACTGTTTCACAGGCTACTGTCAGTCTCTCGGAGTTGCCTAGAGTATGATCAGTCTTCCAGCAGGTTTAGTGAAGAAAGAGTGATCATTTTTATGGTGAAAGCAATGATCTGTGATGGTTCAGGACGTAAGACAGGAGTTAAATACCTTAGAGCCCTTCACCTTTTATGGAAAAATTGGTTTTTGTGATCGAAAGCCAGAGCTGTAGGCTTTGGAGAGTGAGGTGAGCAAAAGCAAGTTCCACTGAAATAGAATTGTGGCTGCAGCTACTCTTTGAATTGTGACGCTGCATGAAGTGTCCTGTTGCTGATACCATCCCTGCTTCTCTGCTGCAACAACTCCCCTTGGTATCGTATCTGAACGAGAGGGCTCCCTGAGAAACCAGCTTTCTTTGCTTTTGACATCCTCACAAAGAAACAGACATGAGAGGGGATTTCTACACACCATTAACATGGCTTTAAGATCTGAAAACAGCGTGTGTATTAAAAAAACTATAATTTTCTTCTTCAAAACCCAAATCCACAACAGTAGCAACCCTTCTCACAGTCCTTTCCCACAGACCAACCTTATATGCAGCATCTCTTGCTTCTACTGCTGCTGCGTGGCTTGGTGTGGTCTTAGCTGTTGTAACTGATGCGGTTTCTCTGCAAAGAACACAGCCTGAATTGTCTGTAAGAGTAGTCATGGGTATTCCTGGCCAGGTCCTTTAAAAGAAAAAAACTGAAGTCAACAAATAAAAAACACATGAGAAAGTTAGAAAAGAGAGCAGATCATACTAATTCACATTACTCAAAGTGCAAAAGAGTACATGTGGTTTTTTAATCTCCACAAATGACCTTATTTAGTACGACCATCTTTCCTTTTAAAACATCATGATCTCTGCATAGTACATAGAATTTATTTCTTCTGAGTGAAAACACACAGAATATTCACAGATTTGAAAGTGCTGGCATTAATAAATAGCAGCTAGCAAAGCAGCCTAGCAATAATATTGAAATTGTATTGCTTTATAATACAATACACAATTCCCTTTTATTTATTGGGATCCGTCGCTGTTCTTCAAGATCATTACCCACCCACACTGCCCCATAACTAGTCAAATGACAATCACCAATGATCAAGGTAGCATTCAGCAGTTTCAACAAGAACAGTTCAGTATCTTCAAGTATTACCTGGTCCCCCGCCCAATGAACTGTTTAACATCACCACCTTCTAGAGGAAGTCCATCTTGTTTATGAAGGATTGAAGTGGATGTCTTCTCTCTCGGTATTTCAGTCTCTGGGAGATAATAGAAGATAGACTCAGCAGCAACAAAACAATGGCAGTAATACCACAGTTTTGAAGTAACTATATGCAGCTGGAAGTTCCTCACTTTCAAGAAAGAGCTTTGCATGCTTGATCAGGAAAATCTTTCCATTTAAAATACCATAGCGTATAAAAGTCTCCTCTTCTACTCTTCTTCTGCTACAATCTTTGAGAAGGAAGCAGATGCCTGAACAGGCAATCTCTTCTTTACTTACTTGCTACTTGGACATCATCAATAGTGATACTTTCATCTAATTCCAGAAGCAGCTTTTCAGTGAAGGCAGCGAGTGCAGAAAAAAAGTTCTGAGCACACTCAGCAGCACAGTCCTGTTGGGACATCGGAGACAAGTGAAAGGAATTCCTTTGCTAATTTGATCTCCTCTCCTTTCAGCTTAGCTCCAAAAGAACCACACAAGTATCCAACCTTGACATTTTGCAACAGCTGCAAACAACAGACGTAAGGCTCCAAGCTGCACATAAAGGGGTGTCAAAGCACCTCTCTGCAGTACTCTCAACACTAGGGTAGAGCACAAAAAGCCACAGAGTTCTGTGGATAGTTGCCCAGCAGCTGCACATTAGTTTTAGGCATTTATACCTGATAAAACCAGCTATCTGTAAATGCATCCTTCTGCCCAAGGCAGAAGAAAAAAAAGATGTGTTTCTCTGTGACTATGCAGAGCTATGAGGAGGAGATATTAGTTCAGAACCAAAAGAATTAGAATTTTGAGTAAGTGGTCCATGAGAAGTAAAGAAATATCTTCCACGTTGGGGAGCTGACCTTCAGTCACCCTACAGCATGGGGCAGGAAAAGTGTTCTGATTCCTGAATCTCTCCCATAAAATTTTGCTTATTCCAGCTCTTAATCTTATGTAGAAAGACGTAAATTATTTGCACTAACAAAATGCACAGAAACCCTTCCAGGCATCTGCTGCCTGCAAGTAAAACAACTAACCAGAGGATGTCACTATTACTCCAAATTGAGAATTATAGCCAATAATTCTACCAGTAAAAGAAGTCATCTCTTCCTCAGTATGTTCTATGAATGATACCAAAGGTAAGTTATTCCCCAAAAACCCTACACACATGTACACGTGCATATGTATTTATGTATATATTTATCTATTGCTGCCAATACAGAACTTAACAGTTAAAAACCATACGAACAGGATTGCCTAAAACTGCAAACATTTACCAGTTTGCTTTTGATGGGGAGGAAAAACGTATCCAAGATGTACTCTCCTCCCCAACTGCAGCATTTAAATTTCACATTAAGCAATGGCTTTACAATTACCTGCAGCTTCTGTGTGTTGAGACGAATCGCATCAGCTTGGTCTTTTTGCCTTTTTATCTCCTCTTGGCACAAAGTGTCCAGTTGAAGTGAGTTGCCTGGGTGCCCCAAAGAGGGATGCAACCGCTTCTTGTGCACAGCCTGTGAGTAAATATGTAAGGAGGAAATGTCTTCAGTAAAGAATGTGCAATTGAGTCATGATAAGGAAGAAGTAAACCCCACATATTTTATATAAAAGTGTTCAGAAAGACAAAGAAAATGGAATGTATTCCTTGACTGTCTAGAGATAAACCTTACAGAGCAGTGTATACCAAATTGCCTGGTACACCAGGCAATACCAAAACACCTCGAGGTTCATTTTCAGCAAATGATAACCTCTCCTATCAAGTGGCAAACAAAATATTTTTTATATATTTATATTTGTATTTTTTTTCCTCTGAATTTAACTTAATAATCAGAGGGACAAATACTCAGAGGGACAAAAATCTCAGGATTTAACACTTCTAAATGATCTCCATTAGGATTCTGTTATCTGTTACATCATTATTCACTATCTTCCAAAAAAAAGGTCTATCTCATTATCCATGTCATAGTACCTACAAACGAGTGCACCCATAAAGCATGAGCTGTATAGACACAGCACAACATCACAACCGTTACAGACTTTGCCATCCAAGTGTAAGGTGAGAGGCAGAGCAGTACAAGATGACAAAGAGGCAGCCCAAGGCTGGAAGCAGCGAGAGAAGGGACAGAGTTAGCAGAAACACAAAGCCTCCAGTAGAACTACACAGACTCACTGCAAACACAAGCCCAAGCTGTGGCTAGTTCAGCAGAAAGTGATTAAGCAAACAGAGAGATTAATGACATTTTATATTCTGATGCATTTAGCATTGCTTACAGTCCAAGTGTTCCAGCATGTCCATGGTACATACCTTCGTGTTCTCCCAGCCTTCCAGCTGTTTACTGAAGAAGTGCCGAATTTCAGCAGTGGAATTGCTGAGCTTCTGCTCGTGTTCCTCTAAGAGACGATCAACTGCCAGCCGGGAGATGTAAGGGAGCTCCTTCTGCAACAGCTTCAACTGATCCTGAAATTCTTTTTGGAAAAGACAGGGGTTTTATGTGACACAGAAGTATTCACTGCAATGAAAAAACCACTCAGCCGAGTTGAATGAACACTGCAAGGGTCAAACAACATGGAATTTTCTCTCACGGAGATTCTGTCTCTACCATTCCTTTTTCTAGGTGCAATGCTTTGAGAAATATACACTTGCTAAAAGATGTGACCTTGTACAGGTCTTTAAATTCAGTCAAGTGCCCTTCTGTCTCACTTTTTGTAGCTGATAATATATAAAAAAAAGAATATTTGCCTAATTTCCAGTAAAAGTAGAATAAATTGGCATTTTTCCACTGAGTGTGATGGATTAAGAAAGCTACATAATTCTCAATCACTGCAATTTCCAGTTTACATAAATGAAAAACTACACCCACAAGAAATTAAAAGTCTTAACTGAATGAATTTACCTATAAGACAGGAATTGTAATAATCGTCTGCCTGGCTTTGGTATGACAATAGATTCTGTCTGAGCATTTGTGCAAAACATTCAAAGGTCTCTGGCACATCTTCAGGCATTATCATTTGAGGCTTCTGGTTTTCGTAGAACTCCTTCAGAAGGTAAAGATAAAACAGAAAAGTTGTTGGTAACACATTGACAGAAGTCATATCTAGGCATGTAACAGTAGCTGGGATACGTAAAAGGCTGTCAACCACCTTCTTACTTGAGACCAGTTTTCTTCCTCCAATTCTGAAATGCTTAGTTAATATTTCTAAAAGAAGCTTGTGATTCAAAATACACTGTGTGAAATACTACCTAAAAATTCGATGTACTGGTGAAAAAAGGGAAATTTTTGGATGGCCATGCAAACATTGTAAAGAACCAAAGTATTTAGCTGACACAGGAGCAGACCTATGAAAGCAAAAGCCACTGAAGAGCACTGGGTTTTCTTACCTCAGCAAGGCAGAGCAAGCTGTTATTACCCGTCCAGAGGATATTCATAACAATCCCCTTAAAAGTACTGAAAACAAAGAAAATAAATAAATAAACTCAACAAAAAACAATCACACATTAATGTGATCTCATCGACAATATTTACTATTTTCCAAACACTTTGTTCAGGTTTATTTTAGTACATTTTTTTCAGAGCATACACAACCAAATGGATGACATCTATATCCACTTTTAATTATGCTGCAATAAGAAACTCTTCTGCAAACACTTTGACCCATAAATATCAAGGTTAAATATCTCAAAATTCAATGGTGAACTCTATAGCTCACAATTATAATTAAATTCAATAAATAGACAGAAGTTAACCTGAAAAAAAACCCTCCCTATTTCTGTAAATACACATGACTTACTCAGATTCTGGAGGCTTCTCTCCAAATATCTGATATTTCTTCTCACTGAGATCTGGTTTGGTGTATGACCCTTTCCTAGGGAGGCAAAACATTAATTTGGAACTATTGACAAGTATTTTCCTTCTCTGGCTGATTATTTGAGCTAATCAGTCAAATAATGATGTGAAATTGAAGAAAAAAAAATTGAAAAAATTAAACTCTAAAACTAGCATCATATGGAAATTAGTTTTGATGGAAAAAAAATTCTCAGGATTCTTTCCTCAATGGCTCTTCAGAACTTTTCTGTTGCTTTCACTATTACAGGATCTTATTTCATCCATCTGTGGACTAAGCTGAAGACCCTGTATAGACACCAGACCTGAAAATTAAGCTACATTGGTTACAGCATGGGGTTAGTCTATATTCCAACAACTTCAAAATACAAAGAGGTAGCAGATGAAGGAGAGAAGGAAGAATGTTTATCCAGACAAAATCTGAAAAGGAAAAAAAAGCAGAGCTGTCATGAGATCGTAAACAGGGAAGAGATCTCAAATGATAACCACAGATGGGAAGCAGTCTAATACAAATAAGCATTAAGAATTATTCAGTGGACAAAGTTTAGGTAAATTTCTGCATGGGAATTAAATCCTCCTTCCAGGTGTCTCACCTTCCTTTTGGCACCTTTTTCTTCACAGATGATTTCTTGGTGACGTGAGCTGCACGGTCAGGAGTAGCAGAGTTCTGAGGCCCTACAGCAGATACACGTAAGTGAGAATTCTTCTTGGATGTGGGAAGAATTGCTTTATTTTTAAGAAGGAAAGGTGAAGAATGTTGTATAAACGCCAACTGAAGCCCTTTTTACACAGTTACAGAGTTTGTGTTTTCATTTCTACAATGTGTCCTTACAACATGAAGGGAACAACTGTTGGAACAATCATTTCTGGCAGGCAGAACAGAAGTAACCCAGCAGTGGCAACAGAAATAGCTGTTGTGCACTGGGGCTTGAGTAATGGGAACCACAAAGAAAACAGGTGGCAGATGGAGGAGATTCAAACCAACATTAAAGGCAGGGAATAAGAAGGAGAATGAATGAGCTACATTCATAGGCTTGGCTGTGAGGAATGTGGAAGAGAGAGTGGGTATCTTTGGAAGGGGCAGGAGGAGCTGAGCTCTGGAGAAGAGATATGAAGAAATGGGAACAGTGGGCAGGGAGCAGCTGGGGTTACCCCTACACTCACCTTTAAATGAATGACAACACACTGAGAAAGATTCCTGTTCCCCTAACATATTTTCATGACTTCTAATTCTTTTCTCCACTCCTTTTCTCTTTTGCCATCACAAATATGGGTGCTCTTCATAAAATTATTATCTCATTCTGCAGCTTTCATTGTTTAAGAGCCCAAAAATCATCATCTTATTGCAAAGTAAAGATACCCAAGAAAAAAGTTGGGGTGCACAAATCTCAGAGCTGACACATCGGGCACCGGTCTGGAGCGCACTCGATGTGCTCAGTGATGCTCTAGGAACTACCTGTTAATGTGATATGTTAAAGAAATGCTGGTGCACCTGCTCCCAGTGACCGTGAATGATCAGTTCTCCTCTGATGTAGGCCTGACAGTTTTCTGGATGGTTGAATTCTGGAACAAAAAAGAGCCAAGTGGCTGTTGAATCCCCTGCCATTCTATAGTACATAATTCTTCTTGTAATAAAAGTTCTCTATCGCTTACATGTGCTAAGTATGGTTATATTTCTGAGGTAATACTTAACAGATAGGATCACTTTTACAACTGAGAGTGTAAATATAAGTACATTCATGTTTAACTGGAATTTCAGAATTTCTACAGGCAAAACTGTGCACTAAAATATTTGCAGATCACACACTTGTCACACTGTTCATTTCACACTTTATATGTTCATTAAGCTATGGAGCATGTAATCATCTTTTAATTAAAATACTACAGAAGACAAAAAATTAGTACCTAAAATTTATCATAATACTATTAACCAGATGTCACTTAGTACTCTCAATGGGGTATTTTTGGCTATTACAAACTCTGCTTTTAAAAAAGAAAGTAGTCTCAGCTAGACTGATTTTTAAAGCCAGACTGATCAGAAAGCATGTGGTAGTATCACCTATGAGTGATACATTCAACTGTTCTGTATATACAAAGGTAAACAACAAAATATGGTATCAGGAAAACCTTGATATGCTTCCGGAATATACATTAAAAAAAAATGCTGCAGTGAAGTTCCTTGTAGTTGCAAAGACAATATAAATAAAGACAACGACAGAAAAATACCATCAGGCAAATAAGGACTTACTCAAGTAAATTTTGGATGAAACCTATTGCTAAATCATGAAGTGCAGACTTTCCCATTCTGCTTGGATTTAACACGGGAAATTTGACAGGATCCAGCCCCATCACCAACACTTTGTTCTCATCTCGGAGACTCTCCTTTCGAATGGCAACAGGAATTGGACCTTGTAATGGAACATTTGTTGCAAGAGAGGTAAAATCCTCCTGAAATAGGAAGGAAAATGAAACTCTGTTGACTGTAGCAGGCAATTAGTGAAAGCATTACATGCAGTTATTGATTACTAAAGCAGATCTTCCAAACATACAAGATTTTGCTTCACAGGCTGAAAGTTCATAATTCTAATAGTAATGTTGTTACAGTTGCACAACTCTGAGACGCTTAGAAGCAGTTAAGAGTAGATTCTCATAATTATCACAAGTAGTGCTTCATATATACCCTTAAAACAACGATCCACTGTAGATCACAAAATAAAGGCAGACTTTCCAGACAAGGAAGGGCAATTAAAAAAAACAACCCAACACAAAAATCACAACCAAAAAAAACTTCAGGACACATCTGATTTAGTAGAAAAAAAATATATATTTCCTGGCTTTCTTTAAATATCTATGGATAGTGCTACACCTTCAAAATGAATTCTTATGAAGAACTGAGCAACTGATTGTTATGCTGCGTCTTTAACATTTAGTAAACTCAGTGGTGACTGATTTACTTGGCCTCTTAAAAAAGCCGATCTCATGTTACACTGTCTTGGACATCCTGGCATATGCAGCATCTATCTTCATTCGAAAATTCAAAGCAGAGATTCTGAAAAACCTTTAAAAGTTATACATTAAAAAATTCACTGAATATTAAATAAAAGATAGAGAACTTAAATGCTGTCTTACATCATCACATGGTTGCGTGGCTTTTACGAGCAAGCAGTCAAGATACTGGCTCCTCTTTTTCAGTTCTGTCAACACCACCTTGGCAAACTCGTACAACTCATCAGAAGTCAAAGCCTGAAAGGTATGATAACACAGACTTTACTAAACTAGCTATTTCAGACCTTTCAAATAAGCCAACTGTTGCACACAATATAATTTTACTCTGTTCTTGTCACCACTTCACAGGTAGATGGAAGCAACGAGATGTATAGAGGCCGAGGTCTTTGGCAAGCAGGAAAACAGGCACAGGACCTTCCTGAGCAAAAATTCTGTGGGAAGATATTCTTTCTGCCCACCCCCACAAATGTGTATAAACAATAGTCTGCCTCAAAAATACTAGTTCATACATTATACAAACTTCGCACGGCGAGTCAAAGTAATACCAAGTCAAAGTAAATACCACTTTGTGCTGATTAGAACTTACTTCTTTATCCGCAGTAGGATGAGCACAAGCATCTATCTTCTGATGGAGCTTCTCCAGGTAAGAGTTTAATGTCATTGCCTGCATATTGGATCTTGCTACCTAAAGCAGAAACAGAAATTGGTGAAGAGAAATCACAAGGAATTTTCAGAATTTCCTACTTTGAAACCACTAAACTTCCTGGTACAAACACCCAATCACTGGTTCTCAGAGGAGAAGCTGAAAACAATCATTCAAAAAAGCAACCCTTCATGTCCTCTACTGCACCCCACAAAAATGCTGGTCTATTCACACGTACATACTCAATGTGCTGCAAGGCCATAGTGTTCCAGCACAGCTGCAGCAGTGCTAAAAACACAGTTTTAAGCCGATAATGATAGAAAACAGGGTTTGAATGAACATAAAAAGCCACTTAATGTCTGTCCACCCTCAATTCAGCCAAAAATCTTTTCAACAGACTAAAAGATAATTATTATAATTCATTTAAACAAGGTTCTGCTGTTTCTGTTTGTACCTCTGCTCTGATTTGCATTTGGAGATTTCTCAAAGACCGGTGGATCTTCTCCATAAAAACTCGATTCTTAAAGATGTAGTGGAACCTTTTTTCAGACTGGTTGATAATTTCAGTGGCCTTTAAGAATGCCAGAAATAAGAAACAGAACTAATTCACTTCCACTTTTAAAAATGTACATAATAGAACTCAGCATTTCTACTTATTTTTTCCATCATGTAATTGCTACGCAGTACAGTCACACAGTCCTAATCTGGGAGCAGGCTGGTTATAAATCACATCAGATATGCCAGTAAATATATAATTTAAATGAATAAAACTCTACACACCTGCTCCAAGCAGTTTGATTCCATTTTCTCCATATCTGCTTTGATTAAACCTTCAAAAGAGTCAATCCGTTTACTTTCTCTCTGAAGACGCTTGGTGAAAGAGTTTACCTCCTGAGGAGAAAAGTTCCCTCCCTCCAAAAATAACCTGAAAAGCAACCAGCAAAGTAAAAGCAATTGGCTATTTACCAAAGACTATTTTAGCCAAGCATAGATATTTAGCCTGTTTTAGCCTAAGACATAGATATCAATGCAGACATGATGACCACAGTGTAAAAATTATGGCTTTTTTTTTTTCCTCTTGAAATGCCAAACCAGATGAATAACAAAATAAACTTTGATTTTACTGTTCTGCCTATGCAACAAATGCTGCTGCCCAGAAATAGGTGACTATTTCTAAAGAACACTCCAGTGAAATCTCTGTACCTGCAAGTTTTGAGAAAATCCGCATTTGAATCCCTTAATTTTCCTAAAGCTTCCTCCAAATTGTTCCGGTAATTCCTCAGGGAAACCTGGATCACTTCCAGCTGATTCTGTAGCTCTGAGTGCACACTGTTGCTGAAAGAAACTAACCTAACAGCAAATAATCAAAGGCAGAGAAAACACTTAGCAAGAGGAGCACACATTATGATTCAGAGACTGCTGGTTGTAAAACCATGCAGAAAACCTGAGAAGTCAGGAATGTTTAGGATTTTGAAAGCAGCTCACTGAACTGTGCTTGTTTTGATGAGTATCAGGAGATAGCAGCAAGCAGCTGATGCTGCTGAAGAATATTCTCCAAACCCAGGTAGTGAATTGCTATTACTGTGCAGGTTCAGTAAACTGAATGAAATCTAAATGGATGAAACATCTTTTCTACTTTAAGACTGCCAGTGCTTTGAAAATAGAGGAAAATTCTAATCCATTCAGTGCTGATTTTAAAATTCTAATCCATTCAGTGCTGATTTTAAAATTCTAATCCATTCAGTGCTGATTTTAATCTCTTCAGGGACAGATAAAAGGAAACAAAAATTATTTGCATTTATTCTTTTCAAGTTTCACGAAGCTTCCTTCATTGAAGAGTAATGACGTCCTGAAAAGACTGAGAAAGCAAACCTCAGACAGTATTTAACTGTGGAAATGCACAGCCAAGGACATCAGTGGCACACTTACTTCTCAGTTGCAGGAGTACTGAGGAAGGCAGACTCCATGTCACGGATTCGGGAATGTAAGTTTTTGCTGACGTTATTTTGCTGATCACAAAACGTGATAAATTCATCTCTCTTCTTTTTCAGAGCTTCCACCACCCTTGCACAGTGGGACTCTAGACACTCTTTGTGAAGCAACAGTTCCGCTGATAAGAAAAGAAATTTGACAAGATGGTCATTATTTCCCATTTCCTCAGCCATCCTGTTATGAGAAGCAATGGTAAAATAAACTGAGCCAGATCTCTGAGAAGCTAAAACATACAAAAAAAATCTGATTCTGTTTCTTTTACTTTCTCCTGTGTTTGACTTGTATCCCTGGCAGCTCCTAATCCATTGAAATCATAAACATCTTCTGGTTTTTTTCCTTTATTTTTGCTCACTGCTGACATCTCCATTATCTCTCTTCTCTGTCTTGTAACAAATATAAAGGATTTTAGGTGGTTTTTAAAATGGAAAATACATTTCTCCCTATTTTAGTAGGAAAAAAACCCAGTAATTTTGGTCTCCCTTCTGGAGTGACAGCTGGATAAATCAAGAGCCAGCTGATCAACCTCCAGAAAACTGACAGAAAAGGCACCTGTCCCCTTTGCAGGAAAAAGTGGGATTGAGGAATTTTTAGTTTATATTTTAAAGACCAAGTGATTATTTTCCACCAGAAAAACCCAGCAATTCTCATATTAAAAAAACCAATACTGGTTAGTGGCCAATCTGTAGCTGCACAGTGTTATTCCATAGAGCTAAATCCTTCCCCTCCTGTACTCAGAAGCCAAGCTCTGCCATTTCACACCTCCCAGTGCTTGCTAATTCTTTTTCTGCAACACTTTTAATATTATTTCTTTGTACATTGAAAACTCCTGTTAAATACTTTCAAGGAGAATGAGGATTCACAAATGTTGACAATAGAAACCGAATGTTCCTTATCTTTTTACAGTAAAGTCATCGATCAAAGCACTACTGGGTATTCTCCAAACATAACAGAGTACAAACCAGTAGAAGCTGTAAAGAAACATCTTTTTAAAAATACACAAGTAACATATTATACTAGGAATTAGTAGACAGTCAACTGCTTCCTATTGTCCTCTACTACTGGTGGAACAGATTTTGGTCAACTTATGATCGTTTCTAAATGAAGTCATGTGATGCTCGGGGTGGAAAAAAAAAGAAAAGTCAGTACCAGCTCTGGCATTGCAGATATTTGTCTCTATATTCTCCTGCCTTTGCTGATGCAAGTGAAGATGTAACTGAAGTGCTGAGTTCAACTCCTCTTTCTTGGCAGCTACAAAGTCACAGGAGTTGGACAAAGACTCTGCAAACCATTTCTCCAAGTGTTCGAAGAAGCAGAGGCGAATCCTGTGATTGAAAAAGAATTATTACAGTGAGGAACAGTAACTAAAAAGTAAGAATTTATTAAATATATTAATTCTACAAGTTTAACTTCTGACTATAGGAAGACGTGGTTTCGTTACCATTTGCATAATACTGGTAGAGTTTTTGAGCTGGCTGCACACTACTGAGTACCAGGCATTTCACCTGCATGGCTCTGCAGGGAATTTGGGACAATTCCTTGCCTTTCTGTACTGTATTTCCTTACTAAATAGTTTTCTGTAAAATATGAATGTTCTGCAAGAGGAAAAATGCCTGTGTCATACTTTGAGAACCGTGGACAAAAAGCAATATAAAAATTATCCTCTTATTTTTATCAATTTACAAAGAGGAATGACATCAAAATAATCAGATATTTTCTGCATCTTTAGTCTAATCTTTCTTCCAAATAGCTGAAATACATCTATTACCTAAAGAGGAAAAAAAAAAGCATAATCTGTTTTCTACTAACCGTTTCTTCAGCTCTGCAAACTTGGTTTCTTTGATAAGTACATAATTCAGGTACGTTGGAAGTGACTCATTTTTGTCATATCTTGTAAAATAAGTCTCTGGGATGTCAGTCTTTCCTGCCTCTTCCCCTCCAAGCACTGTGTATGAGTTTCCACTGGAAGTGGAAAATGTCTCAATGGCAATTTTCAGAGCTCTCTGCTTTTCTTCCTAGGAAACAACTGGAAATTATCATCTCATATCTTTAAAGGTATAAGCACAGAATCAATGGTGCACAAGCTAATGCAAGATTCCTAAGGATGTTAAGAACAATCTTCTCGTTCTCAATTTGGACAGCATTCATACAGAGAATATCCTTGCAAATCTCAAATAAAGTCATCAATGTTTTTGTTATGGCAATAAATTCACGTAACCAAAGACCTGAAAAACCAATACTTAGATAGAAATACACCTTAAAACACTTGCCATGGGTTAGGAATACGATGATGAAAGAAAGATACTAAAAAACAAATAATGATTATGTGTAGAAGGTTTTTACAAGGGTAAAAGTAGCACAAAAGGAATGGTTGCAAAGTGCTTTATATGGTTCATTTCTCCATAAAAAGGATCTAAAGTCCAAACAGTCCAGAAATAAATGAAAACAATAAAGACTCCTGCATGCTTTATGGACAAAGTAAATCTAACGTGCTTCAAGGGATTTAGATTTACCTTAGCAGAAAGATGAGTTCCTATTCATCGTTATTTTGTGCAAGACTTTGCTCACTTTCAAATTTATTCTCTTGTTCATTTACCTGTGTAACGCTTCCCCTCTGTTCTGCAAGCTCAGTTTCTTCACTTGCATGAGGAACACTCTCCCCAACCTCTTTTTCCTCTGTTTCTTCAGTTTCCAGTACAAAGACCTCCTCATTCTCAGCTGTGCTTTGTTCTTTGCTTTCTCGTTGACAACCACCTGTCTTTTCCTCTCCTTCATTTTCTTGCACAATGCTCTCAGCTTGCTGCTCCACCAGACATTCAGCTTCTGAAGTCTGAACTAGTTCTTCCCAGTATAAAACAGAGTTTTACTGATTACAGTCTGAAGAAATACAGAATGAAAAACTAGCAAGCAAAAATACCTGTTTGTACCCTCGAGGGATTACCTTGATCTTGAAACACGAATTCTATCTCTCCTTGCAAGTTCTAAAAGCAAAACAGCAACAAAAAAACCCACACAAAAAATTTTAAAAGGATTTGTTTGCTTATAAGAAATCTATATTCCTTCTTAAAATATATCTATTTTAGTTTCTTTAATGAATCTCATCTTCTAAAGAAGCTATAACACTCAAATTGATGAATATAATTTTGTTACTTTGCATTTTCCTGTTTAAAAGGCAAGTTGCCAAAATGTAATTCGTAACAAGGACAAAGTTAAAAGCGTGGGACAGAGAAAGGTTTTATCTAAACCTCCCCTCCACACCCCCCATTTCTACCAAAAGCACTTCAGTCCTATGGCCATAACAATGCTTTAGTTCGGGTCACTCTAAATTTTACAGCTAATGTAACTTTTCCCCAAAGTGAAAAGTTAATACATCAGTAAGATTTTAAACCAGAAGAAGTTTGCTTGCTTCATACCCGTTTGAAGATTTCCTTTACATCAAAATATTGGCTGATGGATGTACTATAAGAAATCAACTCCTGCAAAATAGCTTCTGGGTAAGTCATTACTTCATCCTTTAGAGCTTGGTTGATTGTCTCGTACCTGTCAAAACCAAGGTCACTGGTTAAGAGACTTGAGTATGTATAGAGATAAAATTAAATAAGACTGTATTGCCTTTAAATTCAAATCTAACTTTTCAACCAGTCTCAGAAAAACTTTAGGCTAAGTTGTACTGTAGCTGTTTAGCCTGAATACAACCACATCCTGACTTGTTAGCGGCGATTAGCTCGTTACAAATATATAAATGCACAAAACTTAAGGAATATTCATGATAAAGTATTTCAGATCTTTCATTTTGAATGGAATACCATTCAAGACCTGTGCTTACATAAAGAATATTAGAAGTGAGATTAAAATGTGGGTATTAATTGCCTTAATCTTGTTCAATCTGGTAATTATTTTACACTCTTAGATGAAGTAGCAAGCAGTGTTTTTCCACAGCTTCATACTACAGCATAAACAAGTACAAATAGGACAACCAACATTCAAATATACTTTACTTGTTAAGTTTGCACTACGAAATTCATACCTAGCTCTAATGTCACCTAAAGAAGAAAGGGCATTCTTCAAATATTTCTTCAGGTTTTCTTCAGAGCTTGCTGTTCTCATTTTATCCAAAGTTATATCCAGCTTAGCTTCCATTTTCTAAGGCCACATAAAAAAGAACCAGGCAAAAATAATTTAGCAATCTCTAAAACGCTTCATAACTATTTAGGATTCAACTAATTTAATTATGTACATATACTCTACACCAAGAAGGGAAGCTACCTTACCAAAACTCATATGCTATGAAAATCTTTCATAGATAAAGAACATATTTGATGTTACCACCTCAAGTTGCATGTTATACCCATAATATGAGAATCTGACATACAAAATAGACTCTACAACTGATCAAGACCTTATAAGTAACAGAAACTTGCAGCCACTCAATACTGAAAATATCTTTAGCACCATTGCCATATCAAGAATAAGACAGGTCTGTACATTAGGTGTCAATCAAGCTGTTAGCAAAAAAACATTCCTGACAGAATGAAACTATCCTGTAGAAATTCCAGTATAAATGTCCAATATTACATTCAAATTTTTATACCAGGTATTCTGAATTCCAGAAGGTTCTCTGCATTAAAAAATCATTTATTTACATCATACCACATCCTTGTTTCTATGTTTGTACCTGCATTAAGCTATCCTGTTCCCATCCGCATTCATCTAATCTCTTCTGAAGTTCACCTTCCTGCTGGGACAGTCTGAGTTGATGGACATCCCAGAGACCCATGACCTCCTGAAAATAGCTGTACAAGTCTCTACAATTCTGCTCATTCTGTTTAGCCAGCTCCTTAAAGTCTCTCTGAAGAAATACATGTAAGTGAAACAGTTATTAAAATGTTTAATGGAAGGTGAAGTAAATGAGTAAGGGAACATGCAACATGAGAAAAGGCTGTCTGGAAGTACAGTTCTACCTGGAGAGGAAAAATTAGTCCAAGTAAACTGGATAAAAATGCAGAATTTTATTCTAGAAGCAGAAATATAAAAACTTCTGTTTATTCTTCTGGAACTGTAAAGCACAGAATCACCAAGTTCTGCATATGCCCTAAAGTATCTGGACAGCTATCATTTTAGGAACAACTGCCCAAGCATTTTAGTTTATGGAACCATAAAAGATAGGATTGAAAGAAATTTGGGAGATCATTTAAATCGATTCCTCTGCCCCTAGGCAGGATGGGCCATACCCAATTCATCCTCGACAGCCTATTATAAATACAAACCAATTATGGACTCTTCCCCTTGAATCACACCAGACTTTTTTAATTTGTGAGGCAGCTGTTCAGCCACACTATTGACCTCTCTGTGATGTGACATCAAGAGCCTATGGCACTTCAGGCAGTAGGGCAGGAAGAACAGACTACTCCCAGAGAGTAGTAAAACCAAATGTAATAAACGTACATCCATACGCTCCAGTTCTTCTTCAAACTGACTTTTTAGTTTCTCAGTGAAATGAAGTAACTCAGAACTCACAAAGTCTTCAGCCTCTTCTTCTGTGCAAACATTCAGATTCAACAGGTTACGCTAAATTAAAGGGATGCCAAGTTATTGACATGTGTACAACAAACATTGTGAGTTTTTAGAGAGTGTGGCTAAATTTAGTGTTTCTTCTTTTCTTATGAATGGACAGAGAAAGAAAGATTCAAAGCTTTTAATCTCACTTTCTGATAGCCAATGGTACAATTCTATTTGGACAGAAAGGGAGAAACTGAGGCAGAAAGGTGGAATGTCTTGCCCAAGCTAAGGAACATTCAGCACAAAGGCTGAGGGTTCTGACCCAAGTCCTCTACCTAGACACAGGACAATACTCCTTCCATTACTGGCGTTTTTGCTGCTTTTACACATTTCAAGTATAAATACCACATGCTACCATAAAACAAGACAGACAGTAAATGTTCTAACAGAGTATGACAGAGGTTAGAAAGTAATTTCACTTGTTATCTCAATGTCTGTTGGGTCCTCAAGCCCACATTACTGCAACAAGTCACTATCTACTGCAATCAACAAGAACTACAAAGCTAAGATGCTAACCTTGCATGACTGCACTTCTGCCAAACATTTTTGCTGGACCATCTCATACTGGACTCGTATTTTCTTCATACACTGCACATTGTGGGTATCTGAAGGACATAAAAGAACAGAGCATTGTAAACATTTCCATCTTTTGCAGTACACCAGGAAATGGAAAGGTGACAGAGGACTCAGCACAGGTAACATATCCCAGTAACATCGTCACACTTGTACAACACTATCAACAAATAAAATAAGATGGTTTAATATAAATCTTTATATCATTATGCTTAAAAGTAGCAAGTTATTTACAACCACTAGCAACTTCTTTGCTGCTGTACAGGCTACAAATATTAAGACTGGGTGTGCTCTGGAGGAAGAGAAGGTGGACATACGAAAGGAAGGCACGCCACAGGACTCAGAGAAAGGAAATACTTCCCCTTTCATTCTCCAGGAGGTAAAAAGGAATATTTTTGTATGATTGAGAACTGATCTGCATTAAAATGAACCTTCTATCTTCCCCAGATTAATTCTAACCAAGTCAGCTCCTGCTGGATCTCACCATGCAAACACTCTTGTGCTAGCAAAAGGGAGGTGATGCAATAGCGAGCTTATTTTGGTCATACCGATAGCTCAAAGTGCACAGGGAACAAAAAACCATAGCAAATATGTACTTTGAAAGCAACTGTCTGACACGTTACTGCCTGGAAAAGAGAAAGGAAGAATTGCTTGAATTCCAGACTGTTTTAATGACTTCCCAACTCACCTATGCTTTTGTTTAAATTCACCAGAGACGTGTACCATTCGTTTACCTCAGCTTTCGTGTGGGTTGGAGGTAACAAATCACTATTGGAATAGGAAACAAGAGTCAGATAATATATACTTTTTAATATATATATAATATCAAAACATAATCCAGTTAAGTTCTTAAGGGATAAAATTATGAATCAGAGCAATCATACTACTGTGCTTTATTTTATTTACAGCCATATCAGCAATGAAAATAAGCGAGGATGGCTGCTGTTTTTTAAGCCACTGACAAGGAACTAACTGTGATCTATCATGTTGCTAGACACATTGTAAAAGACAAACTGTAAATATTCTAATGCATTGCACCCAAACCATCTTCTTGTTGTCAGGGTGGACATTGAAACACAGCAGTGTTTGATTTCTATCAAGACTCAATTTATTATACAAATTAAACTCCCCCATAGAAAGAATGCCTTGACAAGATCACCAATTTTTACTTATTTACCCATCCTTGTCTGCCTCTTTCTGTTTCAAGTGTTCAAGATTTACTTCTGTGTTCCTGCATTTCTAGCCCTCAAACACCCCCTATTTAGTGTAACTAGTGCATTGAAATCCAATAATGCATTTTTCTTTTCCCCATTAAAACAAACTTTACAAAAGCAGTTTAGGCCCTGCTTTATCACTGTGTTGTACAATCACACACTGAAAGGGAGCAAAGTGCATCTTGTAGTCACATCCCTCATTAACTCTAGAAAGACTTCTATCTTCCTTTGTTCCTGTTCTCTCTTTTGTCATACCCAAGGCGCTGCAAGAACTCCAGCCTCCTTTCACTAAGTAAAATCTGGTCCATTATCATATTTTCCATTTCTGTTTTCACAGCTGGGGGATTCTCTATTTCTTCGTTTGCCATAAATTCTCTGTTGGATGGAAGAAAACATTGAAGTAAATATCTGCTTGGGAAAATTTCATGTTTGAAATACAAATACAAAATGGTTTATGCACACCAGGTGAAAAAAGAATGCTACTCTTTTTAGCTTTTTAGTTTTATAATGCAAAAAATGATAATTCTGTTCATAGAAAACAGAAGTGAACACAAGCCACTATGTTATTCATACTCCAAAATGTAATTGTAAAATTTCTGACCTGAAACTGTGAACTACATAGTTCTTTTGGATGAGCTTCCAGTCCTTGACTGTATCTTGCCATTTCAGTTGATGTGATAATTCCCTCTTCACCTCGGATTTCATCAGGTTAAAGAAAAGCTTGGCAATTGCCCTCTGATTAGCCAACAGTTCTCTGTTAATCGTCTGTGTATTAAAAAATAAAAACTGGAATAAAAGCAGCATATAACAAACAAACAAATGTGCCTGGTCTATGTAAAATGAGAGAAGAATTCAAATGATAAAGAATATCCTGAAAACTCTCCTATGCTGCAGTGATTGATAGGTAAAAATAATGAATTTCAACTGGAAAAAAAAACTTTCTGGGAATATTCAGATGGCTATGTTCTCATAGGTAAAACAGACTCTTAGTATCAAAGATTTACCATGGCCTCATCATTCATGAACCTGTAAACATCAGCTGACAAGAAGAAGGAAATTTCCTCCAGTTTCACAGTATATTTCCTCAGTACATCTGTTATCTGTGAGATAAAAGCAAAAAGTTAAAAAAAAAAAAGCCCAAAACAATAAAATTCTGTATAACTTGGAAAACTGACACGTGAGTTAAGCAAGACTATTTTTTTCCATTAAAATACAGTCAATTGGCTGATAGATTGAGAAGTGAATATTAAAATACCTATCTTAAATACTGATTTGTTAAATCATCCATAAAATTACTAACTGAAGTGTTCCATTTCTTTACTACTCAACTGATTTCTCTTGAATATCTGTGATAACTGAGTGCAGCCTGTCTGCAGAGCAATCTGAATTTAAAAATCAAACCAACTTCCTTTCAAATATCTGTAGTGAATCCACCAGTGGCTGTTTTAAGCAGACACAAAATTTAAGACCTGATAACAGTTTGACCTTAATAACCCTGAAAAAAAATAAAAGCAGCTCATATATTCCTTGCATCTCTAGTACAGGTAATTGTGGAAGAAACAAACACCTTGTAACTGCAAAAAAATTTCCTCTCCTGATTATGTGGGTGTAAATTGAAAGAATAATCTGTTGGTGAAAGAACAGTAATCCTTCACAACACTACAAGCAATTAATAATCTTATGCTTAATTAACAGCTATGAAGACTACAGCTCACTTTATCAGCTCGATTCCTTTCAACCTCTTTTAAGGATTCATCCATTTCCCTAATCCACTTCTTTCTGGTCAGGGATTCCTTCTGGATGATATTCCACAGTTCTTCCAAACCCTGCAAGAAGGATTTACTCTCAATCTCTTGAAAAGTAAACGTCAAGAAAAAACCAAACCAAACCAACAAAAAACCCACAAACACAAAACCAACGAAATAAAAAAATAAACCAAACAGCAAACCACCCCCCCACAAAAAAACCCCACCAACATTTGTATCTTAAAACTACAGCAAGACATAAGAAGTGATGTAACACAGAGCAGATATAAATAACTGAAGATGAGATGATGCATGAGCTGCTCTTACTTCAAATGAGAAACCTTCCAGAGTAGCATCAAACTCCATCTTTTTAAACACCTCTTCAGTTTTTCTATCAGATTCCATCAGTTTTGTCAGAAGGGATTTTCCAGGCTCCACAACAAAGGGTTCTACCTCCTACAAAAGTAAGGAGGTCAGTGTGACCTTTTGAATACGAGGCTCTGACCCTAGTATAGTTCTTCAGACTGCCTGCCATACAAAGCCCTGCCCTACCCTGGCGATGCAGGCGAGCTCATGATACATGGAGGTCAGAGCTTCCTCGTGACGGGCTCGCCGACGTTCTGACAGGAGTTCCCAGAGATCACTCCTCGCTGCCTCAGGAGCTGCCAAGAAACAAATGAGGATGCTGTAGCTTGAAACTGTTGCTGTGGAATACATAAAGTGTGCACTAAAGTCACTAAATCCCCACTCTGACCTCTGCAGGGTGTGCAGTTGTTACAGCGCAGGGCGGCTGTCCACGGGAAGGGAAATCTAGGCAAATGTAGGTGAAAACCAGTAAAGCATATTTTAAAGCTTCCTTTGATTTTATTACTTTGTGATTTTCAGAAGGATAAAAGCATGGAAACGATGAACTGAGTTCGGGTATGATGTAAAAAACTGCAACTTCCAAGGCTGAGATCTGCTTACGTCATAATGGGAATTTACTGTCTAAACACAAACTGTGATGGCTCCAATTTTACAACCATTTTTTCTGAGTAGACTCTTTCCATCTTCAAATTTACCTACAAATCATCAAAAACCTGTCAAGTCGTGGCTGAGCTTGATTTTTCACCTTGTTCAGCTAAAGTCATTATGTGTGTGGTGGCTTCTAATAACACAAATTAAAATATCTGACATTAAGGGAAATAAATTTTACCAACAAAATCAGGGAGGCCCCTGACTTCTTCAGCTGCATTTACATTTATGCTCTTCCAAGCCTTTTGAAATGTGGTAGCTTGTCTGAAACAGAAAGAGGATAAAGCTTTGATTTGTACTAAATACTGAAAAGGAGAAACTTGCAATGGGTATAATATTCAATTTAATTGGCAAAGTGTAATGTTTAAGAGAGCATAAGCATCGTTCTAACTTCAAAGAATATGATTCAAAGAATTAATGTTGCTTCTTCTGAGATGAATTGAACTGAGCAATTATCTAGCCTGGGTTGATCACCACCTCAGATCTGCTATGATGGCATAAAAGCAACAAATGCTTGATTTAATCAGTGTAAACTACAAAGACATACATACTATCTCTACAAGGTATAAAAATCTATGAACTGTTAAGTAAGAACTAGGAAGAGAGGTGGAAATAGCCTTTATCTGCCCACTGCACTTCCCATCAGCTGGGGCACTGTGTTTATCCTTGGGAGAAGTGAGAAGAAGGGGGTCCTCGCTCACCAGGACAGTTAAGGTGAAAAGGAAGGACACAATCATTCCTTTTCTTGCTCACTACCTAATCATTACTGCATCATCATGAAAGCCATTAATATAGTTTATAATATAGTTCAAAAAATACCCATCAGATGGGGCTTCTCTGAAGAACAGACACACAACTAGAGTTCAAAAGAAAAGCTGTGCAAGAAGGAACATGTAATTAGGGTTTTATGCTTCTGTTCTCTACCTGTGCAACAGTGGCTTTTCTGTGGAGTCATTGCAGGGTGTTCCTTGCACGTGCTTCTGCTGGGAAGGTGGCAGTAGCTTGGCATCAGCGGAAATTTCTGCATCCCCAACCAACGTGTGGCTTGCACTTTTCATAGGAAACCTAGTCCTGTTCCTGACTTCATCCAAGGAGCGCACTAACTGAACCTTCAAAAAACCATAATCAAAATGGTTACAATTCTTTCCAACATACTGAACAATAATAACAAAAATAATCGATGAAAAAAGCAGGGAGGAAGGCAGTAGAAGAGGTAAAATGATGAACACTACTTGGCACATGCATAACAATTTTCATCCAAAGCTGTTTTCAAGAGAGGGAAAAAAAATAATTAAAAAAAATAAAAAGATTGGGGAAAAAAAAATAAATCTCTCTTTCCTCAGAGGAAAAACCTGAAGGAAACTGGATTGTGTGCCTTGCTTACGGCTACAAAGGAAGTCAACAGCAGAATTGCCTGAATCTGGCTCACTGTGCCCCCTAATTTATCTTTTACTGCTGTACCATAACAGTTCTGCCTTCAGTTAACATATCCTGACACATAATGAAGACAGGGGAAAACCCACAGACGAATTAGACAGCACAAGCTGAAGAAAACACAACTATTTTATGCCAAAACAAAAAGCAGAAAGGTTGACGCTGACCTCTGGTGTGAGGTCACCACTTTTAACAACAGACCAACGTCATCACAGTGGACCAAACTAATCACATCTGACCAACACAATTACTACTGACCAACATAATGACCTCCTTTGGCTTTTACCCAGCCTTTTGGTTTTTTTACCTCAGCCTCAAAGATCTGTTTGTAGACTTGCCCGCTGGGAACCAGGCGCACAACTCCCACTGGCCTCATCCTGCCAGCTCAGCCGGCTTTCCAGCCTCCTTCCAAGAGCTGTGATTTACAAGCTGGAGGCCAAAGGGAGCGAAAACACTCCCAGAACGGCCTCCCAGGGGGGACACCCCAAGCCCACCACAGGGTTCCCACAAGCTACTCGTATCGCAGAGCGCTGGGAAGATTCACAGGCAGCCCCGTGGCGATTCAGCAGCGTTCGTTCAGCCGGGCTGCAGGGAAAAAGCCCCGAGCCCCTCAGAAAGCTGCGTCGCCCCGGGCACCAGGCCTCGGCTCGATCCGCAGCGCTCCTGCCCTGCCAAGAGACGCGTCTCGCATCACCATGGCAACGCCAAGGGGGGGCAGTGGCGTGGCCCTCCACGTTGCCATGGCAGCGCGGGGAGGCGGGGCCTAAGCACGCCCCGCCCCCCCCCCCCGGGCCCTGAGGCCCATCCCCTCTTGAGGAAAATAATAATTATTACAATGAACCAATCAGCAGGTGTTTCTTTGGGATAGGAAATTTAATAACAAACATACAAGCAGGTTTTTTTCATGATTAGGTTGGGAAGCCACAGCAGTGACTGTCCCCCAGGTGCTGGCACAGCTGCTCTGTCACAGTCCATGGCTGACCCAGCCCCAGGAGGGTCTCGCCTCCTCCCTCTCACGTGAAACCAGCTTTTTTCAAGTCCTCTGGCAGAACTCTGCCTTTCTTCCTGGCCCGGGCTTTCTTCTTCTCCATGCGATCCTTCTTCTTCTTCTGAATGTTCTTGCGACGTTTGTCCTGCCGCTGTTGCATCTTTTCCACCACCTTTTCCGTCCGCTTCTCCCACTGCCTCTGGCGTTGGGCTTTACGCTTCTCCTTACGCTTCAGAGCTTCCTTCAGACGCTCCTCGTCGTCACGAATCTTCACACCTTCCGCCTTATAGAGAACGTTTGTCCACTTCATCTTGCTCTCCAGATCCTGAGCTTTCTTCTGGTCCTTATCCTGGAGTTCCTCCAGCTTGTTCTTCCTGCTCTCCAGCCTGCTCAGCAGCTGCTTGTAGTTTTTACCCGTCAGAGGAGTGATATTGCCTTTCACTGCTTTCCTCTTCTCCTTCTTCTTCTGGGCCTTGCTCACCTCATTCTCCGCATGGACTTCAACCCTGCTAAAGACAATCTCAGCTGTGCTCTCCTCCTTTTTGTTTTCGGGCTCTACTGGTACTTCCTCAGTTTCTTTCTTCTCCATTTTTGCCTTCATCTTCAACTCCCTTCTTCGGCGCTTCTTCCTCTCTCTCTCGTACTTCCTTCGCTGCCTCTTCTCCAGGACTGCAGGGGGTAATTCTTTGGCATCACCCTAATAAGAAGGATGGACATGAATCAGAAGCCTTAAAGGGATAAAGCAGAATTAAAAGTGTGATGTCCTCAAGTTCCTGATTTCAAACTTCTCTAAGAAACACCCTTCTTGTGACACGTGGCTGTGGACTCAGCTCTGAGAGGTACCAAATGCAGTACAGGCATTTCAAACCCCTTGCTCTCTCAACACCCCACAATCATATTCCCTTTCAGGCTCCTTTTCTCTCTCCTGAAAACCACCCAAGTCAGGCTCTCCCCCCAGCCAGGCCACACTTTCTCTCACCTTTTATTTCCAGACCACAGAACAGACACAGATCTCCCAGCAACACTCACAGACACCTCCTTAGGAGATGGAATTAGCTCAAACCCTCAGCCTTCTAAGATCGCGGTCTTGTCCCCACCTCCCCTGGGAGGCTGGGGAGAACTTATATTGAATAAACACATATATGGATAGAAATATATTAGGAGTTCTCATACTTGTCCAGAAGCTTTTTTAATCTTCTCATGTAGTCTCTGACGCAAGAGATTCATTGCAGAAAAAGAAGGTGAATCCAGTTCACTTTTGCTCCCTGAAAATGAGAGGAAGAAAATTAAAATACTTAAAAGACAGCAGCAGATAAGCAGAAATTTTATGCCCAAGGGAGAACCTCTGGGAACTCTTCAGATGCTATGAATAGAACAGAAAAAATTTAAACAGAGAATTTCTATTTCATTGGTTTCTCCAGAATTCCCCCTTTCCTATCCCTACAATCATTCAACACCACCAGCCAGAGCAGCCCAGCATTCCCTGCGGCTGCTGACAAGCCAGAAGACAAGTGCTAAGCTGGAGGAAACAAAGATGCCAAGGACATCTTTTTTTTTTTCTGACCAGGTTTTTCAGATGCCTACTGGAAAGCCGAGCTGGCATGACAGAGATTGCATCCACACAGCCATTCCCAGAGTTACCCAAATACACAACAATTCTGCCATTCAGTTTAAACGCAATTTCCAAAGAGCCTCCCGGTGATGACGTTACACATTGATGTACATTTGTATACTTAGGGCATAGGAAATAAGCAAAGATGTTTGCAATTCAGCTGAGATTAAAGGCTTTTTAAATTATACATGTTTGAAGCAACTGAAAAGCAGCCACCTCAACTTTAACCAGACAAGAGCAACTCTGGGATTCTTACCTGTCACCAAACTCCCATCTCTGCCCTGTGCAACACCCTGTGGAAATGATCTGCTGGCTTGAGGGGCTGCTTTCTGCCCTGGAGCAGGTTTATTGGTGTTAGATGCCGTCTGTTTGACTGAAAGGGCATTTGTCTTCTCATCTTGCTTCCTGGGTTTCTTCCTCTTCTTTTTCTTGAGCTGCTTGCCAGCATCCTCGGGCTGCCCTGGCTTAGACACTAGAAGACAAACAACACAAAACAGGAGGGTATTGCATTCCCGCTTCAAAGCATTCAGGTGTTACTGAAGGTTAGAGGCCCAGCATAGCTCAGTCTTCAAAAACTCCACATTTAAACAGCCCAAACACGCTTGGACGCTTCAGTAAAATCCCAGTTCTCCCACATCCAGTTACCACGTGTAGAAAGTCACGGGCAATCACCAGTTCCACGGGCTAATAACGGCACAAGGCCACTCCCCCGGGCCAGGCAATCCTGCCCCAAGCCCCGACTCCCACCAACCAGCCGGGGGGGAGGGTCCCGCAACCGAAGCGTTCCAGCTCCCTTACCCCATTTCCTCTTCCGCGGCTCCGGGGCGTGCTGCGCGCAGACCTTCCTCGCCAAGCCCTGCAGGTAGGAGTCCTGAGCGGCCAGGCTGGCCATCCCCGCCCCGGCCCCTCTCGCTCAGGCCGCAGAGCCCCAGCCGGACCCGGGACGCGCCGCTCGCCCCTCAGAGCGCCGGGAGCAGCGCGGCATCCTCCTCGTGCAGCGCCTCCGGCAGGAAGTGACGCCAGCGCGCTGCGCAGGAAGTGACCTCAGCGCGGCGGGCGGGCAGCGGCGGCGGCGGCAGAAACCGGCCCCAAGAGCCGGTGCCAGCGGAGCGCCCGCCGCCATCGCCGCCGCCTCTGCCCCTGCCCGGGCCTCCCATGTGAGCGGCTGCGGGGCGCTCCGCTGCCCCCCCTTCCAGTGGCCGCCGGCCCCGGAGCCACCAAACCCTTCTTTAGGAGACGGGCCCGGTCCCGGGGTGCTCGGAGCGGTTTAACGGTAACGATGGTTTCTGGGCAGAGGGAGGACCGCGGCCCCTACACGGCCACAGCCACCAAGGAGCGGGGTTTTCTCCCAAGCACATAGCATCCTATTGTCACAGAGCCTGCCGGCTGAAAACACACGCTTTAAAAAGCATACAAAAGAGTTAAGTTTTATTAAACCAGCTCCTTACAAAAATAAATGGAATGGAAGAAAAACGAAACAAAACAGATAGCAAAATTCACATCCTAAGAAATGAGATGTTACAGCAGAAGGTTGCAGCTCTGCTGCTGGGAACGCACCCACGGCTCTGGGGCACCCACGACCCCAAGCTGTCCCGACACTGAGCTGTCCTGACCCCACTCCAGTTCAACTAGAAGCCCTTCCAGCCCAGCAGCTGGACTCACCGCAGAACCACCGCCAAGGGAAAGGGCAGAAGAAGCACAGAGCTGCTGAAGAGCTGCAGACAAAGCACCAAGCGTGGTGCTTTGGAAGGAAAGCAGGATTGGAGCAGAGCACCCTTCAGCGCTCCGTGCAGCTCGGTCATCTCATTTCTGTCAGACAATCAGCCAAGGTAAACGCTGGCTCCATGTTAGCTCAGGTGTGTTAGGAGTTTCTGTGTAAACACTGAAAAAGGAATTGGAGTAACAAAAGCACATCGCTGCTGCTCTCTGTGGCCTTGAGCAAGAGGCGCTGTCAATACCTGGGTGTGATTGCTGTCTGCCCTCCCCTCTTCCAAAGGGAGAGCAACACTGCTGTTCAGCAAGGGTGTCTGTCCCCAGAGCCTCCTCCCGAACGGCCGTCAGCAGGCAGGTCAGATTTGTGAAGCTCTCAGACAGCAGAGGCTGCTGCCTACAAAACACTGCAAGATTCTAACTCTGATTAAGTAGAAGGAGGTTGTCAGATGCCATCCTGAGAGAGCTTTAAAGCAGCCAGAACATCCCAGGGAAGCAGGGTAAAAACCCCCAAACACTCACTATCCCCACATTTGGCTCAAGTTTATCCCAAACAGATTCAACTCTCCACACTCCAGTGTGTACTTATCGAGATTCACATGGGAACAAACTGGATTTCTAACAAACTCTACACAGAACCGTCACGTAAAAGCAAACCTAACTCTACTGTGTTAGAACAATCAACTTTGTATTTACTTATCACATTCTCTTAAGGGAAAGGAACACTCATGGCAATGTCCAGGGGTTGGAGAAAGCACCGTGGCCATCCAGTGAGCAGAAATTGCAAGCACAGCTCCAGTGCCTTCTCCCGACAGTGGGGGAGACGCTTGCTCAGTACAGCAGGAGGAAGACTTAAGAGTCACCGGGAGGAAGGTGTTTGGCAGCAGAGGATCCTCTTCAGGAGTGCTCGGCAGGGCCTGCCCCGTGCCCGTTCACGTGAGGGTGCGATGGGGTCGAGCTCTGGGAGGTAGCAACGCTCTGCTCTGCTGTGGCAGCTGCCAGAGGCATGGTGAGGCTTTCGGGGGACAGCGTGTCGAAGTCTTGTCTCCAGTAGGCTTCGCACAGTGGAAGATCATTGCTGTCACAAAGACTGTAGCTTTCCAAAGCAACCAACCCCAGTGAGGAGAGACAGCGGGTGCAGCAAGAGAGGAGGGGAGGGAGGGGGAGGGTGGGGGAAGCAAGACAGAA
>WTSP01013419.1:25677-46280 GCA_025331215.1 Actenoides lindsayi | reverse complement strand
AGCCAGGCACCGTGCCAAGGGCAGGATGCAAGAGCTGACCTCGGGCAGGGAGCACAGTACTGATGGGGTGATGCAGTGCCAGGGGGAGGCCAAGGCAGGCTGGGGCAGCTCAGCAACCACGCTGGCCCTTCACTCCCACACAGTAGTGGTGCTGACAGCCTGCCTCTCCTCCGGGAACCCGTGGCCCTCAGAGCTCCCTTCCTCCCTCTCCTCCCAGATATATGCTCTAATTTGGAGCAGCAACTCCTTGGAACGGAGGCTGCATCAGTCTCTGCCTGGGACCGCCAGACACGTCGGCGCAGTGGCATCGGCACGAGAGAGCAGCAATAATCATTAGGACCACGACCGAGGGGACTCCGTGCTGGCAGTGATGTAGCATTTCCATTAGGAGCCTCACACTGCTCTATTACTACAGCATGAGCAGGAGCACTGCCGCTGCTGCAGCAGCCATGGGAGAGCAAGAGGACATGGCTGAGGTGGGACAGGGGCTCCATACCAAACCTCCCTGCTCTGTTCTCAGCCACGATGCAGTGGTGATGCTCATGGCATCATCTGGAGATGGGGACCCTGTCCCCCATCACCGATAGGTCAACCCCATCACACAAAGGGGTCTGTCCTGATGTTTTGACATTTGGTTTTGTTTCCCTTTTTTTTTTACACCAGCTTTCTGGTTTTTATTGTAAACCACCAAACTTTCTCCTCCACTTCCCTGCATGCAACAACATTTCCAACCCTCTCCTCCTCAGAGACTCCCGAAGGCTCCAGGAAGAGGGAGGTTTGTGATAAACAGATGGGAAATAGGGAAAATAGTCAAACAAAGAGAGGAATGGGAAGAAGAAGAGAACAAGGTGCAGATTCCTGGCCACTGGAGTAGGAGGGGGAAGCGGGAGGATTATTACGTTAGGAGCAGCTTCAAACTCCCAATTCTCAGGGCATGAAACCTGCACAATTTAAAGTAGTCAAAACAAACTCTTTGCCGCTATTTATACTTGAGCTGCCTGCAGGCGGCAAAACCTTGACTCCATATTCCAGGCCTAATAGATTCCAGGTGTTTTCCAATAAACTCCCCTCCTCCAGCGAGAAGCCTGAATAGGCTCCCGGCACCTTTTGGTCCCCCATCCCCCTTGAAACAGCCGGAGAGAAGGGGCTGGCCCTGGGGGCAACCAGCCTGGCAGCCCCTGCAGCGGGGCATCTCCTGCTCCCAGCCTTTGCTGATGGGGCTGGAAACACGGGCTGGGAGCCAGGGTTGCCGCTGAAATGGGGGATTTCCTCAAGGAGGGGCATGGGGCAGCTATGGGGGATACCGCTCTGGAGCCAGGCTGGCTCCTGGTAGTGACACCCACAAGCGTGGGTGGGGAAGGGGATGTGGTAAAGGACCAGCGTGAGGTGGGAGATTGGGTTTGCAGACGGGGGACTGTTTGTGCCTGTTACATCCCTATCTCCCTCTCCTCTCGTTGTTATGGATGACCATGGGAGGTCTGCTCTCTTCAGCTGCGAAGGGGGTCCAGCCTCACTGCAATGCTGCATAATGTAGCCCTTGAGGGCGGCTCTGGCATCTTATCCACCAGTGTTTTGGGGCAAAGGCTCTGCTCTGGCAATGCTGAGGGACATGGTTTAGTGGTGGACTTGGCAGTGCTGGGTTATGATTCTATGATTCTAATGCTGAGACCCTGAGCACAGAGCAGTCTGGGGAGCACCAGGCTACCAGCCCCACTCCTGAAGGATGCTTAGCTCTTGTGGAATTGGAAACTCTCATTTTTAAAGCAGCTGAGGAGAAGAAACCATATGACACACTCAGTGTCAAGCACCTAAGCTAGTCACAGGGGTCCATTGCAGGCTGTGTGTTCCCCTCTGCTTCCCTTCTGCTTTCCAGAGGGTGATGGGCACAGCCAGGCTTTCTCCCCAGCATGAACCCCGTGCTGGTAACATATTTTACAGATCGGCTGCTATAGCCCACAAGTGGAGCGAGGTTTGTTTGCGGCTCCACAGGAAAAGGAACAGGTCTGGCTGAAAACAAGGCATGCTTCAGGAGTGACTTGAGTGGGATAGAGTCTAACCCCGCGTGCTTTATCAGATTTTCCCAGCTCTCTGGCAGGAGGGTACTGGGATGGAGGTACGAGCAGGCTGAGCCACGGAGACATGCTGCAAACACTGCTCCCACCCCCTCAACCTCCACAGAGGTGTGTGTGAAAGAGCTGGGAACTGGTTTTTGTTTTATTCATGTCTCAGAGCCAGAGGAGGCTGCAGGCATTAGCACCGCATTGCACGTGGCAGCGAAAACTCCCCATCAGTTCCTTTAGCATGTGTAGGAAATTAGACCTCTGCATCTGAGTGACACCCACAGATTTAAGGACCCCATGCCTGATGGACTCACAGGCATCCCCTTGCTGCAGCAGTTAATTCCTCTCCCAAATAAGTATTTGTGCCTGAATTAAATTTTTTTTCCTCCTTTGAAACCTCCAGCTGTGGCATCCTGCTTTACCTGCTAAGCTGGAGAAGCCTCTGCTATCAGATATCTTCCTCTGGTGCAGCTCAGGTCTCCTTTTCTTTGATCAACTGATTTAGATCCTTAAATTTCTCACGGTAAGCAGGTCTCGCAGCTCAGCCCTGTCGCATATCTCAGCCCGTTTCTGATCTGGTTACTGTTTTCCAACATCTTTTGCTGGAATGAAGTCACCAAAACTGGACCCTGCCTGCTCTGACCATTACCTCCAGTGCCACACCCCAGCCAGGTCACGCGTGGCACGGTGGCTGGCACTGCCATTGCTGCTGTGGGCAGGGGCCCACAGACCCCACGGCTGTGCAGCATCCCCCACGCTCTGGGACCAGCAAAGCACAAGCGAGGGCTGGAGCAGGAGCCCTGGCCCTCAGGCAGCACTTGTACTCTGGGCAGTGAAAACACTCCCTCTGCCGAGGAGGAAAAGGGGAAGAGCAGGGCCCTTCAGAGTCATTTGAAATGTAACAAATATAAAGAAAATGCGGTGGTAAAGACAAATAGTTTGTAGGCACAGTGTTGGCATTTCGGCCTAATGACTGATGAATCCAAAGCAGAGTCTCATTAAGGATTCATGGGTGTTGACTGGACCAGATTGTTAATTCCAGCATTCATTGGCTGCGATTAGTAATCCAAAGTGGTGGAGCCTGCAGGGGAAAGGCTAAAGGCTCAGGCTGGGAGGAGGGAGCAAGGCAGTGGGAAATGGGAAGGCACAGTCAGGAAAGTCATCATCCCTTCAATGAAGGGAACGCATCATGGTCACCAAAACAGCTGCTGGCATGTTCCCAGGAATGATTTACTCTGAAGTGGTGGGAAAGCATCTTCCCATTGGGAATGAAGACCAGCAAACACAACCCCAGGAAATATCTACTGTATCCCAGCCATCCTTGGGGTGACTGCATGGCAAGAAAGACCCCAATGACAGGACTGGAAGGAAATACCACCCAATGTCGTCAGCAGCCATCCTGGACCCCCTGAGAAGACACCTGGTAGTCATTAAGTGCCACCTAACTAAAATGCTCTCAGGATGACATGTCTTCCATCTGCCAGGCAAAAAGGGTATGAAGGGTCCCGGCAAGAGCAGGCTCAGCCCTACTCTGTCTTGTCTGCAAGCAGACTAGGCCTTGTGGTGTAAATGAATGCTCTCCCAGTTCACTGGAGCCATTTTGCTGTTGTCTTTCTCAGGAGCTTAACCCATGGACATAGTGCTCTTTGTTGTACAGTACCTCCTGCTTGAGCATCCCTCTGTGCAACGGAGCAGCCCCTGGGACACCTCTGTTGGGGTCGGTTCCACTTCACATGGGCTGGCAGTACATAGAGGAGAATGCAGCAGGCCCGTGTCCTGGCCAGGCTTCCTGATGGGAGCACTCAGCAGATCCAGCACAGCCACTGGTTCCAAAACTAGGGGCAGAGATGCTCAGACGGGTCCAGTGCTGCCACTCAGAGGAGACACAGCCCCAGAGTGACTGCCATCTGCTCTTCAGATGTCAGATGTCAACTGATTAATTTTGTCTGGGACTAATTAAGGAGCAGCCAGTGACGGCTGTGCCAGTGGAGGGGGCCATGGTGACCTCCCTGCAGCAGGCAGCGGTGGGAAGTTGGGGTCAGTGACCTTCTCTGTGGACACAGCCACCGCTGGGCTGGGCGCTGACCCCGGCGGGGTGATGCAGCAGTGGCCTGGCGGCTGCCTGGGGTCATGTTTCATCCTGCTGAGACATGGTGCCAGGACCCGTGTGTGGGAGCACGGCCAGGCATCACCCCACGCTGCACCCAGCCACTGATGGGTTTCCCTCCACCTCAGTACTGGTTTTATGGTAGGTATTCTGCAAGGCTTTGTGGCAGCAGATTCTGCTGCTTGGCTGGGTGGCTGCGAGAGTGCAGGTGGCTCATGTTGGCTGAGCCGAGCTTGCCACCAGTCAGCATGGCTGACTGTGAAGCAGGCACAGTGCCGCCTTGCTGGCAGACTGGTTGCCAAGTGATCACCTGGTTCAGGAGCCAGGAGCACTGACTGGAGATGTTTTGAGGAATAAAAGCACTGAGGTTTAGGCAGACTCAGTGGAAAACTGAAGACAGAAGAGGTGGAAGGCAACTGGTTGAGCAAAAGCTGTAGCAACATGTGCTACACTGGCGTAAGCATCCCCATGGGATAACTGCTAGTGGAACCCCACGTGCTCAGTGCTTCCTCGCTGGCTCACCATGCCCAGCAGTTCCCCTCCCAGCCCCTGAGAGAGGACGCATTCCCTCCCTGAGGAGTGCTGGGTCCTGGCGGGATGGGGGCAGCTGCTTGTGCCACCAGGGGTGAGGGTGGCCATGGCAACTGGCCCTAAGGCCACGCCGTGTGGCCCAGCCAGAGCTACTCCCACAGTGGGTGCAGCCGTCCCAGCCAGGAGCTCACCCAGCCTGCTCCTCCGCTTCAGTGCCCCGGCTGCGAGGGGGTGGATAATGACAGCCCTCTGCTTTGTGTGGACGAGAACACCTGAGAGCTGCTCCGAGGTGGCAACTGGAAGATGAATCACTACGAAAGCCAGTCCTGCTGTCCCCAGGAGGAGCTGAACGCCTGAGCAGTGTTTCAGTGGCACAAGAGGGTTCAAGTGACCATTAAGCATGAATGCAAGATGCACCTTTGCTGCACTCCCAGCAGACGCGTCCTCACACCTACAGACAGCTCACCCTCCTCTTCCAGAGCTAGAAAGCATGAGGTCTCCACTCTGCCAACAGCAAAGGGCTACATGTAGCAGCAAACCCAGGCTGCTAGAGCGTGACTCACTGCAGCCCCATGGGACTCCCTGTGTCCCTGTTTCTCTGCCGGAACCACCCTGCAGAGCAGCCTACCTCGCCACTTGCCGCTATCCCAGATGAGACCCTTCTCCATCTGGGAAAACCTCCCAGGAGAACAACTTAAAGCAAAGGCAGAGGAAGAAGGCTGTCTCCCAGGCCCCCAGCACTCAGTCTTGAGGGATGTGCATTAAAAGTGCTTGCAGGGAAGTGAGTTTTATGGTGCAAGCCAAGCCGTGGATTCTCAGGGACCACTCTGGCAACACTATGTACATGGGCAGGATTTAGTGGAGCTCTTCAGACACATGGGAGCAGCCCCATCAAACTGCAATATATCTGCAGTGCTTCCAGCACCGGAGACAGGATCTGATCCCACTTCCCCTCCCAGGTGCTCCATGCCCATCTGCGAGGTGACACCAGCCACCGTACACCAGTTCTCAGGCTGTTTCCCGGAGAGGGTATGGGGGTGGAGGGCCCACGCTGCCGGTGGTCCCCAGGCCAGTGGGCAGACCTTGGGCGGGCGGCAGAGAGGGGTATCGCTTACAGGAGGCAGGCACACAGGGCAGCTCAGGGTTTGCGGCTTCTCCGTACAGCCACTGCCACATGGAACGGAGAAAAGGAAAAGAGGGGAAAGAAAAGAAAAAAATCCCCACCAGAGGGAAGATTTGCTCCGACTCCCCAGCTGGGGCATTACCACCGCTATTGCAAGGGATCCCTGTCAGAGTTTTACAAAGAAAAACTACCAGGAGAAATACATAACCTTTTCTTAACATCAGCAGCTCAATTAACTAATGACAGCAAAGCATTCTCCAGTGTCACCAGCCCCACTCGCTGTGAGGAGGTGAGGGCGAGGGGGGCCGACACGTATTTATACAGCTGTGCCCGGCCTTTGGCTGGGGCTGGCTACTTACTTTTTATCTCTGGCAGGATCTCTCCTGCCTTTCGCACGCGTGCGCGCACACATGCTTTCTAGAAGCGAGCTCCACTCTGCATGAGAAGGTTAACAAATACCAGACTGCCTCTAAAAATACCTCCCCAATCGATGCCGAGCGTAAGCCAGCCCAGAGTGCCAAAAGATGCAAGAAAAGCCATTTGTTCCCTGCAGGATCACCCTTCCCGTCTACCCTCTACGCTGCTGGGAGCTCTGAGCATGTCCCGTCTGCCTGGGACATCCGCTTGTCCCCACCTAGCTGTCTCTAAAAGGCTGGTCCCTCTCCTTCAGTCCCACAAATGCCTCCAAAGTAAATCATTTGTCTGTGTCGATTGATTCAATATTGAGACGCAACTTGTAGCCACTTGTATCTAAATAGAATCTAAATTGTTATTACGGCTCCATAGTCGTGGCTTCTTCAGCGTTGCCCCTCGTCTTTCCAGCTCTGCTCCGGTCTAATTGCCTTCAGCGCACTGAGCACATGAACACGTACAATTTGCAGGGAAGAAATTATCATCACATCTCCTTTCAGATCCTGCTAAATGCTGTTGTGTTTATTCATTCACCCTGCGATTGCTCCCGGGGCAGATAGCAGGCAGGCTAATAACAGGCAGATAGCGCGCACTTCTGATCGGAGGCCAAGAGGAACATTATAAAAAGAGGGAAACCCATCGCCACGCATGCTGCAGGGGCAGCCCCTGGCTCCTGGTGGCTGCAGTGACCCTGCAGCACTGGCTGGCTGCATCCCACTGGGAACAGCTGCTGGAGTGGCACGGGAACCCTTCCTCAAGCTGAGCTGGGCATTGCACCAGCTACAATAGGCACTGGGTTCTGCCAGGCTGGGGAGGCTGTGAGTTGTTTAGTGATGGGGAAACTGAGGCAGGGAGGGTGGTGAAAGTGGCTGGGATGAGAACTTTGATGCAGGGAGTCCTGCTCCTCAGGCATCTCTGCAAGGCAAGTTATTCCCTAGGACTGAGCCAAGGCAACAGTGGCACTGACCATGGCCAGAACATCCCTTTTGGGGAGAAGGCAGCAGAAAGACCAAAGGTGTCACCTCCGGGGAGCAGCTTGCCGGCACACTGTACCTCCTGCCAGGACTTGGCAAGTGCCTGCTGCAACGGGTAGCTCTGGCAGCAGCCCCAGGAAGGGGGCACAGACCCAGGCTGGCCATAAATCACCTGCCGTGTGTGTGTCCCTTGGCTCTGACCTCAGCAGCGCTGAGATTAATGGACTATCCGTTTAACCCCACTAGCCCTTAACTAGCCGTGAAGCACAGGAACAGCTCACCAATGGCACCGGTGGGAACAGCCCCGCTCTGTGGGTGGCTGGGGCGGAGAGCATGAAGAGTCCCTCTTTTCTGTAAGAAAGCTGCCTGGGAAAGTCATTCTCTCTGAGCAGGGGGGAGCAGCCTTGCCACTTCTCCCCTGTGCAGGACATTTTTCATAATTACAAGGAAGAGCTTAGTCACAACAGCTCCACACAGCTGCAATTCAGACCTCGCCCGCTGCTGGCTTTTGCAGCCAGTCCCTGCTCCACCTTCCGTTAGGGAAATGAACGGAGGTGAGGGCATTTCCCCCGGGCAGTGTTTCCCACACTGGCAGCACCAGTTATGTGTCAGGAGCCCAGGCAGGTGAATGGTGCCAGTTTCTGCAGTGGGTCCCATGCAGGGCACCATGAGGCTGGGCTGAAGACATCTGGCTTTCAGGGGGACAATGGGAAGAAAATGTGGATGGCTTCATCCCCATGCCTCAGTAGCAAGGGGTGGCTCACCCTTCCACCACTCCATCCTCTCTACTGGCTGCTGGCCAGCCTCAAAGAGAGTGGGTTTGTCATTTCCTACCTGTTTCTCTCCTAGCTGCTCTGCCAGCCCAGTGCTGGTCCCAGCAGCACCCAGCCATTGGGTGCTTTTGCATGGCAGGAGGAGGCTTTGCAGCAGAACAAAGCCCCCGAGGCAGAGCCAAGATGCTTCTGTGATTGCTGGCTCTAACAGCAGTGGTCAGAGCCTTGGCTGCTGGGCCAGTGTTCAGACCCTCCCAGCAGAACCTGCCACCATTGTGCATTTTACAGCAGCAAAAGGGACTGGGGATCTGGCCGATGTGTCCTCCGGCTCCCCCACCCGTCCTGTGTAAGCTCACACTGTAAGCCCCTGGGGCAGGGCACCATGCTCCTGGCTCTGTGTTGCAGCATAGTCCACTCAAAAAAGGAAATGCTCTGCTTTCCCAGCCCCAAGCACAGCTCCTAGCTCAGGTCACCATCAATCTGCCCAGAATTACCCCATACCACAAATGGTACTGGAGATCCCAGTGCGGGGTTGCGCATTTTCAGCCTCCACTGTCTCAGCTCGCCATCCTCTTACACCATCTGAAACCCCTTTGGGTTTCTGAGACAGCTGCTTTTTAGCTGCAAACACTACAGAAGGCAAATACAGCATCCTCATCAGCATCAGGACTCAGGTCCTGCTCCTGGAGACAAGAAGGGCAGAGGTGTTGTGCTTTGTACTCTGCTCCACCTTCTTCCTCAGGAAGACCCAAAGGGTGATGGCCACACAGCAATGTGACATCACCAGGACCCACCAGTGCCTGCTCCCCTCTGCATGAGCAAGGCTGGCCGGCTGAGGACAGGCGCGGGAGTCAGATGTCCCCAGAACTGCAGTGCTCGCTCTTTCAATATTGTTATATGGGAAAATGGAGAGTAAATATGAATGAATTCAATATTAACTGTGTGAGATAGGATGCCATATATTCACACAGTTAAGTAAAAGAAAGTAAATGGAAATCTTTATCACTATAGACTGCTGAATATTAATAGTTATTGTTTGAGTTGCTGCAGCGTGGAAAAGTCAATTATAACCTAAGTGTAAAAACGTCCTGGATTATAGATAAACTAGGCAAGGAAAGAGACGAATCTTCACCACACGGTACAAAAACCACGATAAAAGAAGAAATAAATGTGATAAGAACTTTAAAACAGTAGCTGTCAAAATGCACCGAATGATTCTTTGTATTAGTTAATGCTATGTATAAACTGGAATCTTGAAAGGGTTAAATGTCTGCATGTTAAACACTTGCTTTATTTCTGCAGCCTGCACAGAGACATGGGCAACAGAGGGGAACTAACATGTTTGCATCTTTGTCGATGAAGGCTGAATTTTCCAAATAGCTCAACCCCCACACTGGGGCTGGGGTTTTCCAGCATCCTTTCAGGGATCAAAATAAACGGTCAGGTTTCCCAGTGTTTCCAAGAACTGAGAGCTGAAGACATAAGGGCACGTGCCTTGGAGGTGGCTGCTCAGCCCCAAGCACCTAAGGAGACCTTGCCCTTGGTCCCAGCGTGAGAGCAGAGCATTGTCCCTCTACTCTTGCTAAGGCAGATGCTGCCTTTGGGATAGTGCCGGTCACTGACTCCCAGCCCGGGAGGTGAAACACCCGCTGCAGCCCCAATCCCTCCTCACGGTCACACTCGTGACATTGCTTCTGGCAGCAAGTAGTTGGGACACACACAATAAGCATATTCCCAAAGACCTTGTGGAGGCCTGGAGGGAGCTCACTACACCTCACATCCCTTCTTGACCAGGAAGCAACCCACATTTCTTGCATTTAATTCCAGAAGAAACAGATGGGGGTTCCTAGAGGTGACTCTGCTACCTTTGGGGAAAGCCAAAGCTGGCTCAGGTCTGGCAAGTGGATGATGTGACATGAAGATCTGTGCAGCATGCTGAGGGAGGGGGTTGTGATTCCCCACCCACTCCAGCACCACTGCAGATGTGAAGGAGAGTGATCCCCTGCAAGGTATCTCTGTCATTTTCCATGACCATTCCTGGCAGCCTGCAGACAAAGGAGGAGGTCACACCTTCTTCAAGTCCCTCTGGGTGCCCCATCATCGCAGTCTGCCCCCACTGACAGCAGGGTCCTTGGCTGGTGTCCTCCAGCCCCACAACTATGTTACTCAGCCACTTGTCCCATCTGAATTTCCACAGCCACAAGCAAAACCTTTGCCAGACCCACAGTCCGAGAAGCTCAGATGCCTTTGTGGCAGGAAAGGACATGAATCAGGCAATCCCCAGCCCCTCAAAGGGCCAACATCCATTTATCACCCCAAACAGAGATTTCTAAGTCACATTAGCTCTGCACAGCATTACTCCGAGGCAGTGCCAAGTGACCCGTTATAGCAGGAATAATAACAGCAGATTGCCAGAGTGAGGAGGTTTGACCTGACACCAAAGGTGATGTGCTTCCTCTTCACTAATTAATCCATCCTGCTCCCACCCCTGGCTAATGCCACGTCATTACTTTGCAATCTGGATCCTTCAAACAAGTATCTCAGCAGCTCTCATCAGCATCATTTATCCCCGGAGAGCAGTGCTGTAGTTTATCATATTGCTGTTCACAACTGAGAACTGCTTCCCTGGAGGAGAGGAAGCCAAGCAGGACAAGCCATCCTGCCTTTGTGCTGGGACTTGCTGTGCTGATCCCAGTGGGAAATTGCAGGCTCTTCCCTCTCCTCCATCCGGAGGTGCTGAGTGCCCATCTGCACATCCCACCACTAGTGATGAGGGACTCGAGGCTACTTACATTCTTGTCTGAAGCAGAAATGAGGCGAAACCTTAGCTCTGGACAAAGGGAGACAGAGCTGCAGCTGGTGGAAATGAGGAATATTCCCCCCGCTGGCCTCAGCCCTGCTCTCTGAGAGCCTCCTGCAAGTGAGCAGACAAGGCCACCAAGCCCTTGCCGTCCTCCCATCACAGCTCAGATCTGCCTGCACATACCAAACCCCATTGCTGAGGTTGCACAAGTATTTCTATTAGAAGCCGTAATTAAGGTCAAAAACTATTTCTATTATAACCCTACTTTACTCAGAGCTTCTTGAAAAATTCTCCTTTTGCTCCAATTTTTTCCATGCCCTGAGCCCAGAAGCAAATTGTGAGCTAATGCTTAAATTAAGCCTATTGAGGAGCATCTGAGAGATGTTAGAAGCACACTGTCCTGCTCCTGCCACCTCTGCAGAAACAGCCTGCATCCCCAGATCGACACCACATCCCTCTCTGGAGCGGGGGCTTTGCTAGATCTGAGCAGAGGAGAAAGCTGATTAATATTAAGCTGATTAATATGGGACCATTGTTTAGAGATACCCCACAGAGTATTTATATTAATTCCACACTAGCACTGCGCTGTGACCCCGCACACCATGCCCGCGTGCGGATATTAGTGTAGCCTGAATATTAAAACCATTTCAAAATAATGAAATCTTGGCCACAGCCAAGATCAGAGCAGCGGCAGCTGAGGGACCAAGTCCCCTGCCCACGCGGGGAGCTGACGTCTTTGCTCAGCCCGGTTAACCATCCACAGCCAATGGCTGAACCAGCACAGAAACAATTTGGTCTCAAAGCAGCCGTGTTTTGATCTGGCAGATCACCTGCTGCAGGTCCTTCAGTGCTGTGGGGCAGAAGAGCTGTAGGAAGGTTACTGTCATCAGGAGCAGACACTTGGGGAGATCCTATCGCATCTGCTCTCTGCAGGGATGCGGAGGTTGTTGCAATTAGTGTAATTTCCTTTAGGAATTTAAGAAAACAACAATTCTCCAAAACTGCTGAAATTCCTACCCTTCCAGAAAGGCAGGTTAGCAGCAGCCAGCCGGCACCTCCAAACCACCCCTGCTCACAGACAGAATTTGTGACTCATTAAGGCAACAAATATGAACAAGATCAATATCAACCTCTTGAACAACTCCAGGTACTATTGGCTCAGAAAAAATCATCTGATCCGAGCTGTGGGAGAGGAGAAATGCTCTGGGACAAGACCCTGCAGGTATTCTGCCAGTACTGTGCAGAGAGGGGAAGATGAGTTGGTGTAAAGGTGTAAGGATGTGTTTTGGAGAAAGTCTCCACTTCAAGGGTAGTTTCTCCTTGTTGAGAGGCTGCTCAGGGGTGTCAGGTTGTGCACAGGGACCAGGAGCCATGCAGGCTGGTCTCGTGTGCATTAATTGCCTCAGTCTGCTCACCATACGGGCTGCCATGGCCACCCTGGTGGGGAGAGGAATGCTTTTGTTAGCCCAGCAGACTTGGCAGCTGGGAGGGAATCGCTGGAAAGCTAAGCGGGCACTTAAACAATCTGCATCCTTCCATTATAATTAAAGTGACACCCAGAAATCAAAGCCATTATCCACTTGCCCACACGACAGGCAAGATGCTGCCCTTGGTAGCCGCCAAGTCAGGGTCTGAGTCGACCTGTGGGCTTTCTGCCTGGGGAGCTGCTGTGGACATGGGCCAGGGCTGCCAATAAGGCCCCAGCACCAGCTGGTTTAATTTACAGGTAACCCATCTCCAGCACAAGAGAGCGGCTGCAGGGCGGAGGGAGACCTCAGGCTAAGATCAATAATGACAAGCTCTCCCCTTTTTCCTCCCAAGACTTTGGATGCCAGGTCACCTTCAGACAGGAGGAAAGCTGAGTCTTTTGGCAACAGTTCCTGGAATCAGAGGCGCGAGTCTGGCCGCTCACATGCTGCCTCGTCACCCCCCGCGGCAGGACGATGGGGTGAGCATGTGGGATGTGGCTGAGCTTTACTCAGCTGTGGATCAGCAGCAGTGGTCCAGCAGCTCAAGGGTAGCCTGCCAGCAAGTTTTCACCCTAATTGCCCTAAAAGTTGGGTGTGTGAGCATTGGGTGAGAAAAGGGGGAATTTAGCAGGGAGGAGCCCCCCTGCCCAGCATGCCAGGCCATCCCAGGCATGTCAGCACAGCATCCCCCTCCCTGACAGGCCAGGATGGCTCCATGCACTGGGCTGGCGTCAATGCGGTCTCTGTGGAGGAGACTAGACTCGACGGGACCCTTCTTGTTGGATCAACATCTGATGGCCGCGCTGGGGGGAACAGCCAAGCTGGGGACGAAGGGGTGAAAGGGCAACGACTGATTCACAAACCACCCAGTCACCAGAACAAAATTCCCCTTCTAACAAGGCATGGAGCAAACAAATTATCTTTGTTGTTGGGAAATCTGTAAGCACTTATCGTTATAATTACCATCTGTGGTTTTGCCATTCAGGTAAAGTAGCAGCAGCAGCTCTGATATGGGTTAGGTTCAGCCCTGCGAGCTGCTAATCAAAACCAACCCATTTGCCTTCAGGTTGAAGATGATGTCAAACTTGATTGAACGTCCACCTTTGATGGCTTTACCTGAGACCTAATAACATCTGCATCCTACTCACAGTAGCTCTGAAAGGTGATATGTGTGGAAGAGCGAAGCCGCCTGCCATCCGCACCCAGAAAGGGAGCAATGAGCTCTGACCAAAACATCACCGCTTCAGGAATCAATAAAACACAAATTTATTATTAAAGGAAAAAAAAAAAAAGTGTAAACAACAGAGACCAAAGCCCAAAGAGCTGGTCAGAAGATTTATATGCAGCTTAGTTCAGATTTCTGTAATCTATTTAAATTAATAGCCACGTCCCATGCTAAATTGTTTCCAGAAACCAACATCTTCCAGGTTATTTCATTCTTTGCAAGGGAAGTGCAGAGGGGGACCTTGCCATGGGCTCAGCAACGTGGTGCAACTCATCCTCTGAGGGCTGAAGCCCCGGTGTGCAAGGAGCCTGAACATGGCAGTTAGCTGGATAGGTCCCGCTTAGCCACTGGCCAGCACCTCCCTGCAGAGAAATGCACTGGGAAGCAGATTTGGGGTTGCTGTACCCCATATTTGCTGTGCTTGGTTGGAGCAGACCCCATCTGTGCCATGCCCAGCTGAAAGCAGCACCTGGCAGCACGAGGCAGCCTGGTCCCCACCAAAGAGTCTCCTCAGCCTGCCACGTGCTCCAATGCTATCCGGGCTTGCCCAATATTTTCCATTTTAAGAGCTTCCCTCAATTCCTTACAACCGTGCCAGCATTTAGCTGGAGTTTTCAAAAATAAGAAAATCCTCTAGAGCTAGGGGCACAACCCAGGCCAGGAAGATTTCAGCCATTGTACCAAATGAGGTCCTGGAAAAAGAAGATGGCCAAATTGAGAAATTCTTGCAGCCGCTTCAAGGAAAAGCTTGAATGCCTCCGCCTTTGTGGCGGAGAGCTGAATTTCCCCAGGGTGCTGCAGCAATTTTCCCAGTGATAATTCTTCCAAGTTGTGCAATATTTTAAGCTTCTGAAACTCCGGGGTTGCCCGTGCTGAGCAAGGAGCTTGCGTTTGCTGACTGGCAACTCCACGGATTTATCTGAGCCCCAAACTGGAGATGGAGGGGGCAGGGGGGAGGCTAATCTCTCTCTGCACTTGCACCTTGCAGCAACCAAGGGGACTTGCATTGCCTTGTGCAAACTCTGCCATCCTAGACAGGGAGTGAAGGGAGAGGAAAACTGCACAGGAGCAAAGAGAAAGGAAGGAATGTGCTCAAAGTGGAGCTTGGGCTCCACAGAGGAAGACAGGAGGAGGCAGGAGGGGTGCCACAGAAGTGCTCAGGCTGGATCACAGGATCCTCAGCCTCCTGCAGCAAGAAGGGAAGGCCATTTGTCAAACACCACCTCTTATTGGTGCTAGAAAGAAATATTTAACTGTCTACGGATGAAATGTCTGGTGTCAGTGCATACAGTTTGCACAAAACAGACTACCAAGATCGGAAACTGCACCCTGCTTTCACCCCGTGCCTGCAAGCTCTTGGGAGGGAAGGTGCCCACAAAAGGAGGAATTTCAAAAGGCAGAAGTCTTCTCCTCCCTCTCTCCATCACACGCTTGGTATCTCTACGCAAAACCCTACCTGAGCAGGATTTGATTTTAACTCATTCTACCACATCCCATCTCTGGCAGAAACCAAACCCTGGGAATGAGAGCCCCAAGAGCTGAAAGCAGGAAAATCTCCTGGAAACCATTACACAACCCAGCACTGTTGCGACACGTCTGGGGTATAATAAACAAGGTGCTTGACATACCAGCAATACCATCGCTCTGCCCTGCGTCACTGCCACCCACTTGCAGGAGACTTTTCCTGTATGTCCCCAAACCTCTTCTGAGCCTCAAGAGCCAGGCAGAAATCCTGCCCTAGTGTTATCCTGGTCACCCAGCCCTGAGGAATGACCATCCTCAGAGGGAAATAACAGCCCTTAGAAAATGGTGTTGTATGAATTTGTTTTATAGCATAACCTGCTCATCTGGGTGAGACATCTGCCAAGGTTTCACTGATATGATTTCTGTCTGCAAGTGCAGTAACCACTCTTACTGCAAATGGTAAAAGAACTTTTCCTGCACCTCGCCTGCTTCAGGGAGCGCGGAGCCGCGCCACAATACCTGCAAAACCCTACATCCAACTGCATCCCTCTCCCTACAGCCCAGGAGCCAGCACCATGAGTGCAAATCAACTTCTCTTTGAGGATGGAGAGGTTACCCCCTTCCCAGCACAGCTGCTCTAAATAAAGCATGTCCCACAGATTATCTGAGGGTAATATTTTAGCCACAGACTATTATTATTTATCCTTTATAGAGGCAGGCAGGTGCAGGAGGTACTTCATACTGAGTCATGACTGGGTAAGTTATAGCCAGGGGATTCAAAGTGCTCAGTGGCACCAAGAACTGCCGTTGCTCTTTGCTTCAGCATCACCTGGAGATCTCATGCAGAGAAACTCCCCAGTTTCTCTGTGCTTCCCCCCCCAGCCTTTTAATAAGCCTTTCTGTTAGGCACAGTTTCTCCTCCTGCTTCTCACCAGTGGCCCCTGGAAGCAGCCATCCAACCCCAGCCATTCCCCAGCTTCAGCAGCCATCAGTGTGGTGCTAAAGGGAAGGATCAGCTTGGGAAGGATCAGGTCCCTGTGTCCCTCAGGGAACGGGCAGCTCACAGGCAGCAGCCTGGCAGCTTCACAAGTCCTTGTTCAGGCACGACCATCCCAAACACCCCAAACTAAGCGTGTCGAAGGGGGTGGCCACTGCCCACCCCACCCCCCAAGCTGGAGGGGTAAAGCAGCCTCTGGTCACCTCATCTGAGACAAAGCAGGATAGGCAAATGCTTCGGCACCCAGCCCATCACTGTTACCGATTCACTGGAAGGGGGGAGGTTTTGGGGACGGGCTGATGGATGGATGGAGAGCACAGTCTGGCAGCCAGCCCCGCACTGGTCAGCATCACGCTCCCTATTCCACAGCCCCAGACGCCAGCAAGTTTGTTCCTGGAAATATTTGTAAAATGTAGGCAACTCTTTTAATAACTCCCACATGACAGGTTTAAAAAAAAAGCAAAGCCCAACAGAGTGTCAACGTTTCCCTCAAACTAATATCTTGCTAATGCTGAGCAGCAGCAAGAGGCTGCAGAAGGTGGATTTATAGCAGAGGCATAAGATGAAACACCAAACTCCCTGGGTTTTGGGCTCTGCTCTGCCGCAGACGTGCACATCAACACCACCCTGCGCCTCAGTTTCCCCAAGCAAAACAGGAGGAGAAGAGAGGCCAGGAAGTGTGACCATACCCACCGAGATCTGGTGGAGAGATGTTCAAGGAAAGAGCATATTATGGCTGAGCTATCCAGGAATGTCTGCAAGGTGAAGTAAAAACCCCACTGGCACCAAAGTGTCCTGGAGAGACCCAGCTCCTGTATGCACAGGGCCTGTGCTCAGCCAGAGTCTGGTGCCTCATGAGGGGATGGTGGAGGCTGCAGAAAGCCATCTTGAGGGATAATTCCCAGTTCCTGGCCAGGGAACCGGCGAGAGTAGCTCATTTAATCTCCTTTATCAGCCTGGAGAAATCATGTGAGCAGCAAGGTCCCATTCATAGTTTCCCCGGTTTCATCACTACTGTTCCTCCCACAGCAGCCCCAGGAGGATCAGCTCTACCCAGTGCTTTCCCAACCCACACAGCAACCCTGCCTGCCCTGAAGGATGGAAAGGAGGTGGCACAGAGGCCAGAGGACACTCAGCCACATTCATCCCAAGGAGCCGGGCCCATCTCACTGACATCTGCCACACTGAGCAACCCAGAGGATAAGGTCCGATACCCAAATAAACCCCCCAACCAGCAAGCAGCCAAAGAAAGGCTTGTACGCTCTGACAGACCCCCACCACACCAGTGAATATCCCTCTGCTCAGCTCAACCTCTGACACCGAGGGTCAAAACCCCCATGCTGCAAACACCGCCGCCCCTTTCCCCCCACACCGAGTCCTTTCACACGGAGGGTCTCCTTCCGCGCTGCCACGAGCCACTTCACCCTGTCTGCTAAAAGCCTCTGGAGGAGAGGTCAGTGCAGCCAGCAGCTCCGGGATGGAGTGAGATGCTCACATCTGTCGCACCGTTGGTTTCCCAGCTCTGCAGGGTTATGACTGTGCAGCCCCAGGATCGTGCATTTGCACCCTGCAATGGTGGCCTGCACCAGCCCGGGGGGCATTTACTGTGGGCAACGTGGTGGCTCTGATGGGCTCCCAGACCCCAAGATTTGGACAGCTGACAACTCATATTCAGGAATGCCCATACCTTGATATTTCCAGTATTTTTGGTACTGGAAAGCAAACACATCTAACGCGGAGTCATTAATATGTAATAAACGCAACCCCACCGCAGTGCTTTGACAACTGCAGTTTTTCAGAAAAGAATGACTCTTCTGAACAGACTTTAAACCCAAACAAGCTTTTTCCTGGCAGCTGCCAGAAACCAGGATTTTAGGAGGTTTCACTGCCTCACAAGACTTCATGGGTGCCTCCGGCACAGAGCCATCCACCCTCAAACCTCTACAAAGGCACAAACAAGTCTTGCAGAGCTTGAGGGGCATAGCTGGGATGGTGGCAGCACACTGGGAGCATGCAGGTGGGTAAGCCGGGCCAGGGGGCATCCCACAACCCCCTGGGGTGGGCCAGAGGCCTTGCAATAAAGGGTTCTGCAACACAGACCTAAAAGTGTGGCACCGTCTGCCGGGCCGGGGATCCAGTGAGGTTGCGCTTGGGAGGCTGTTTGCAGGGTTGGATTTTTATTCTTTGGTTGCTGGGGCTTTTTTTTAATTCCAGAGACCTGGTTTTACTCTGCGGGCTGACACGAGTTTTCGGCACAGACATGAGGCAGCGCAGCTCTTCCCGCATCAGCTCACACCTGCTTTGCAAAGCTGCTCTCCATCCAACACACACAGCCTGTTTGCAAGCTACGCGTATGTTTGCGTAACCTCAGGGTTTTTTGGGCCGGAAACCAGGCTTTGGGAGGATTTCTCAGGCTTTCAAAACCCATCGTGGTGCCGGGGCCATGAGTACGTGTGCTCTAACCACACAACATGACGGGCAGGGGGAAGGAGCGGCCGCTGCACGAGGGAAAGATGGGTCCCTCCAAGATGTGAAAGCAGTCTTTTTGAGATCACACCTCACTTTTTTTTTCCCCCTCCCTGGAGATATTTTCTTTCAAATATCGTAAAAAGGTATTGGATATTTTTTCAAAGATGCCCAGGAGAGCGAGCAGAAGGAAAGCCAGCCTGCACCGCAGCCCTGCGGATAACTGATTGCTTTGCTCATTTCGGTCTGACCCAGAACAAATATGTTTCATTTTTCCAATGAGCTGGTTAAAAAAAAAAAATAAAAAATACAGTCCCCTTATTTCTAGTTTATTTAGAGTTTGGGCTGGTTTTCTTTGGTTTTTTTTTTGTTTTTTTTTGTTCTGGGTTTGTTTTTTTTTTTTTCCTTTTATTCCCTTCTTAATGCAGGGCAATTTTCAGAACAAAAAGCCAAAATAGGGAATTGAAAATCACTTCTTAGGGTTTTCTTATTCTTGTCAATACAATTTGCCCTGCTCAGCCTGATTTCACAAACCATTTCAGTCACCTTGAAACACCTTTTCCTTTGGCCCTTTCCCTGCTTGCCAGTCATCCTGCCCAGCTGCGGTCCTCGGTGCATCCCAGCCAGGACACAACCAACACCCCAGCACCAGCACCTCCAGCGCAGGATGCAGCCAGCAGCACGGTGCTCCACTCCGCACCGGGATCACGCTGGCTGCTCGGCTCGGTGCCGTTTCCCGAGTGAAAGACGCTTCAGAATAAAGCCGAGATGCGGTTTGCCAAAATATTTGACAACATGAAGCGCTGTTTGGCCATATGCCAGGAGCCCCATTTGAAAAGTGAAATTCGGCATGCTCCGGCCCCGGGAGCCATTCCCACGCAGCCGGGGAGGGTGGTGGCAGTGCCTGGGGATGGGGATGTGGCAGAGGTGCCTCCGTTTTGACCCTGTGGACGATGAGCATCCCTGCAGCCCTCAGAACCGTGAGAGGCAGGCTGCATCTCTCCTGACCAGATCACAGGGTCAGGGTGCTACTAGCACCCAAGCTTTCTCTGGCAGGGCACCAAGAGCTTGTCTGAGATGGGGCATGGCTCCAGGGCAGCCTGCCCTCCTCCAGCATGGCTCTTGGCTGCAAACCCATCCCAACATGGCTACTGCTGGCTGCCACATCCCACCAGCTCTGGCACAGCCTGCAGCTGAGACTCTGGGCTGGGCAAACAAGCCCTTCCAGAGGCCGACATTTCCCCCCTGCTCGCAGGTAGCTCAGGAGGGATGTGCTAGGCCAAATGGTCCTGGCATGACACCATTGGCTGGTCCCTGTTTGGGAGCTGTGCATCACATGCCTTCCTTGCCATGGCTTTAATGGGACACCTGCCTGATGAAAGTGGTGGCTCAGAGAAGGAGTGGAGCATGCAGGCAGTGGGCCTGCAGGAAAACCTCCTCATGCTGCTAAAAAAGTTAGAAGTGGCTCAAAGCCCCTTTGACAGCAAGGCAGGAGAAAGGCCAGGACACAGCCACACTGCTGCTTTCGTTTGAAAATTGGTCAGGATTTAGCACTGGGTAAAACTGTCGCATGGACCTCATCTTTCTCCCTGCACCATAAAGTGCTGAGCACACATCAGGGTGCTGTAAAACTAACTCATAATAAAAAATAAGGTCTTCCAGGATGAAAGACTAACCCATTATCCTCAGCACAGGGAGAGGTGTGATATAGGTAAGCAATATTTTTGGAAGGCATCCCTGTCTTACCCTCACTTTCTCCTCCTGCCCTCGCTGTGTAAGGTGTTGTGGACACCTTGAGTGCTCGTCCACCTCTGCCCAGGCTGTTGTCTCTGTCACAGCCCTTGCAAGATGCCCAAAGCCGCAGTGGCTGTTTGGAGAAATGCTGCCCATTGCCCTTCCAGTCACCCCCCAGCCTCCACTCTTGGGGTGCCCAGAGTTTGTCTGCAACCCAAATGATCCAACCTTCATTTGCATCACTTCACATTGTAACAGAAAGAGAACAACAAAATTAAAGAGCAAAGCACTGCAGTAAATACAAATCTAAAAGCAGTGAGAAGCATCCCCGGCAGCAGCAACACATGTCCAAGAATTCCAAATCCCGACACAGAAAGACAGCCCTTCTGGAAAGAGGGAGCAGAAAAGAGGAAACTCTCCTCCGAGATCCCTGAAGCACAAGTCCCTGATTTGAGCTATGAAGTAG